>DWGR01002274.1:0-14021 GCA_018247715.1 Heliconius burneyi
TTTGTTATGTTTTCAAACATTAAGTATTCACTAAGGATGTTTAATGGTTTCCAGCTGGAAAGACAAATACGCTATAACCGTTACGTTGCTGTTGAAAAACAAATATTCATTATGATATTGAGCTACACAAAGACGTTGTTCTTTTTATTTTTTTATGTTATTTTTGTTTTGAGCTTCTCGCTGTGTCTCGCACATTACATTGTAGACTGAGGGAACCTGGGAACCTAATATTAAGACACTCCTTCCCTATTAAGACAATTCCGTTCCCCACTTCCGGCTAAATTCTGGTGGCATTGTGTGTTAGGTGGCTTTTTCTCGACTGGGAATCGAATTCACAACCTGTCATGTTTTACAGTCACACTCTTGTACCTGTGTCACGACTGGCCTCTTTTTTGTTTTTTATTTAATTAAAAGCTTTTTATAAAACAAAATAATCTTTTAACAACATAATTACGGGCTATGTATATAGATAGGGTCTATAGAAAAATTATATAGAGCTGATCCCTTTATAAATAATAGTATAAAGTATATAAGGAGGTATACAACACATTGTTGAACCACACTAGGTTATTTTTATAAATGAGCTAGTACATAATTAAAATATAAAAAGGTTTTGTCGTTTTCTAAAATCGTAGTATCTCGCGTAAATAAATAATAAATAAGTAAATAAAGTAAGTAAGTAAATAAAAAATATCATTTTCTATTGTTTCTATTACTACAAAAAAAACAGAAGTATCACAGCGAAGAAATTAAAATATTTATAAATAATAAGTCATTCCTCCGAGTGGGGATCGAACCCACAACCGTCGCGTTACACTCACATCCTTGTGCCCCTGCGCCACGACGACCTCAAATTATTTTTTCATGAAGTATTTTTCATTTTACTGTTCACTAACATTCAGTTTTTGCAGGAGCGATTATAATTGTTTTTTAAATAAGCTCTTTTTAAATTCCGCATCAATGTTCGTAGCAATAAATATTATAGAATATACACCATAAAGATTACGATGCAAACGCGACGTAGTTACCCTGGATACCTACTGGTTGTAGGTTCGATTCCCACTGAACAATGTTATAACGTTTCCATTTTTGACATTTCTTTAGAGATAACACGATTTTACACACTCCTGTAAATAAAAATCGGAAAATCGGAAATAGTGAACCGGGTATGCTAAGGTTCCTATTTATAAATCACTCTGAAGTCTGAGATCGATCTTGTTATACCGTTTTCTATCATAAATTATATATCACGCTGTATCCCGCACACAGCAGGGTAGGCAAAGGGAACCTAGTGTTAAGACACTCCGTTCCCCACTTTCTGCCGTATTCTGGAGGCATTGCGTGTTGAGTGGCAGAACTCAACGCCGCGCTTTGCCTCGATGCCAGAGCGAAGAATTGAAAATATAAATTTAAATAAATATTTCATCTCCTCGAGTGGGGATCGAACCCACAACCAGTAGGTTTCACAGTGCCTTGTGCCTTGTACCCTGCGCCACGACTGGCCTCGAATTTACCAATTTTATGAATAAAATATAAAATGTGAATGGAACATACATAGTTAATTTATGAATAAAAACGTCATCCCAAGATCGATCTCAAACTTGAGAGCGATTTATAAAAACGGGCCTAAATTTGTCTCGCTCTATTTTTATACTGTGGCAAGCAATTTGCTTATTTTGCTGCATTTAACAGAATATTTGAGCTTCATCGCACCAATCAATTGCCGAAGTATAATCGCTTGATTGAATCTTCCGATAATAGTAGGATTGGTGTTCGCTAATAAATCAATCCGCTTTTCGATTGCCAAATTAATTCAAAGCTCTTAAATTTGTTTTTATGTATAATAATTTTAAACAGACGTCACACAGATAGTTTTAAAAATGATGGTTTATTAAAGAAAAATAATGAAGAATAACATATTATGAAAAATCAAAAGTGGTTAACGTTTTTTTAAAACAAAAATTATCTATTTGTTTATATGTTTCTGAATTTATCGGAAAGAGATTTTACGTAAT
Source organism: Heliconius burneyi (assembly GCA_018247715.1). Taxonomy (NCBI): domain Eukaryota; kingdom Metazoa; phylum Arthropoda; class Insecta; order Lepidoptera; family Nymphalidae; genus Heliconius; species Heliconius burneyi. Next base: position 2,016 of record DWGR01002274.1, read on the forward strand.
TGTGTTCAATGATATATATATATATATATATATATATATATATATATATATCACTTAATAAAAACAAAATACAACTACCCGTTTTTTTTTAATAATAGAAGTTTTACATTCGCAACAAATAAAAATGTTTTTGAGATATTTAATCTTAATAAACGTATACAAATATTTGTGTTATAAAATGATTCGAAACTATTTCAATTACAGAAGTGTATAATTAAAAGCGAAACTTAAACTGTGCTTCACATAATGGATTGTCGTTTTAATAAGACTTTATGTTGGAACTTTGTTTTTCCAATTAAATCTTAATCTTGTGATAACTAAAGTTTTAATACAAATAATGGGTTCGTATTTTAATAAAATATATTACATTCGAGGAATAATAACAACGACTTGTACTGGCTACAGTAAATGTTTATATTTAAAGCATTAATCTTACTTCAACTAGGTTAGGTTAAAGTAGGTCACAAGGTTCCGCTGCTCAACGGAACATATCATTATGTATTCTCTTACTACTGTAGAATAAGGGAAATGCGTGCAGATGAAAAATCTTTAATTATTTCCACAATAATAGCAAAATATTACTTAAATTGAGGCCAGTCGTGACGCAGGGGCACAATGTGTGACTGTAAAACCGACTGATTGTGGGTTCAATCCCCACTCGAGGCAAAAGCGCGGCGTTGAGTTCTGCCACTCATCACGCAATTCCCCCAGAATTCGGCAGATAGTGGGGAACGGCGTCTCTTAACATTAGGTTTCCTCTGCCTACCCTGCTGTGTGCGGGATACAGCGTGAAGCAGATTTTTTTATTATTCAAATAATGTAAATAGTATGGCCTTAACCTTACCTCAGGAATGCGGGAAGGCTTTTAAAATGAGGTCCCGACATAAATGGTAAAAACTTTCTCAACTCAAAGTCATATAAGTAAACTACAATACTCTTTTATGGGGTACATATAATAATATTAATAATCAATAAGTAATATTAATAATTAATATTCCTTTGAATAAATTTGTAAGTTTATTTGTATGTATATAACAATTGTAATTATATTTCATATATACTGTCATAAAAATACATGATTAAAAAGTAGAGTTCTTAGAACGTAGCGGGTTCAAATCCCACTAATTTTTTATACGTTTTTTTTTTTGTTAAATTTTTAAACGTTTTCTAAATAAATAAATAGATATATATTTCTTATATAAATATACACCGAGCTGAATTATTCCCACTATCATTACGTATAAGTACGATAGGTCAAGAGAACAAAGCAATAAGTGATGGACGTCAATATAGATATATATATATATATATATACACTGAGAGAGGCCGTCGTGGCACAGGGGCACAAGGGGGTGACTGTAACGCGACGGTTGTGGGTTCGATCCCCACTCGAGGAAGTGATATTTATCTAGGTTTATATTTCTATTCTTCGCTCCGATGTCGTAGCAAAGCGCGGCGTTGAGTTCTTCCACTTGACACGCAATGCCTCCAGAATTCGACAGAAAGTGGTGAACGCAGTGTCCTAACACTACGTTCCCTCTGCCTACCCTGCTGTGCGGGTTACAGCGTGAAGCAGATTATATATTCTATATTATATCTACTACAAGACAGACTATAATTGAACCCATATCCATATGCTTAGAAATAGATATAACAACAGCGTTCCACCGCTGTACTTCAATGAAATTAATTTTAATTACATATATAAATTCTATATAGCCCTATCTTACCAATTTCCGTCTCGCCACTTCACGTTGTTTCGAAGAAAATTGATAGTAATAGAATGCACTCAAGCGACGCCCATAAACAATTATTATTCTATTCTACGAAAAGTCAAGATATATATAGATAATTGAAACTATTGGGACGATGTTATAATACAATATCTGAAAAATAATTGATAATTTCTATTTTTGAATGGAATAAAAAATTTAAGTGCTTACTTGTTTTACGTAATCATAAATGAAAATATTATATTGGAAAGATAAAGAAAGATTGAAAAAATAATACGTGTTTTCCTCGCAAATGTTCCTTTTTCTTCATTTTAATAGTTAGGAGTTCAATTTATTTACATACGTATATTACACATCACCCCTCATTGTTAATGCGTGTGAATACACCGAGATATGATATATTTAACATATACATTTCTTCGCTTTGGGAACGACGCAAAACGCGGCGTTGAGTCCGCCACTCAACACGCATTTTATGGCACTGTGTTACTATATTTTTTACTAAAAAGTTTATATATATAATGTAATAAGCTTCACGACACTCGGTTCCACACTTTCTGCCGAATTCTGGAAGCATTGCGTATTCCGTGGCGGAACTCTTCGCATCGACATCAGAGTGAAGAAATGGAATTATAAATTAAAATAAATATTTCATTTCCTCGAGTGGTGATCGAACCCACTACCAGTCACACTTTCTGCCCCTACGCCACGACTGGCCTCGATGCATACGTATTATACGATTTATACGTATAAGGTGTGGTGTGAATATATATTAAATTAAATTGTGCGGTCCCAGCGCAGCGTAAGCTGTTTAAATATTATCTATCATTGATTCGTACAAACGATGTCTGTAAGCTGAATTTTATTTGTACGTTACATATTTACATTTGTACTTCATTATTATCTTTTATTGTCTTCAGGCCTTTACATATTAATATCATTTTAGAATTACGATAAATGAATTTAGTATTTACTTTTACGTTTCTCGTTATTCCCGACTGCTAAGGAAGGGTTACGTTTTTCGCGCGTATCTTGTATGTATGTGGTATCTTGTACGACTCGTATATATCTAGAACCGCTGAACGGATTTCGGAGATTCATTTTAGCAGCCCAAGTGTTCTTAGATAGGTGATATTAAAAAATATATCATAGTGGCTGTGGGACGCCATTTTACTTAGTGATAAAAAATTTTCTTGGTTTCGAATACCACAATATGGATATCGAATTCAATGCGAGGATTGATATCAAATTGTATAACTGAAAAAATACCAACATAGTCTTCTAGAGTTAATTCGACACTTAATATTTAAACGCATTCAAAACATATTAATTTGTCACCATACTTTTTTGCTTCGATGGTCTGAATATATATTTTTCCACAGAAGGTATCGCCTTTTTGATATTAACATAATAAGCCGAAAAATGCATTCTTGCAAATATGCAATTGCTAAAAACTTAAATACAAAGAGTATATTTTGTTGGAAAAACATTTTACTCTCATTAGCTATAAAAAAAATCGAGCCAATTGAAATTGTAGTCTATTTTTAAGCGTGGTACACTCTTACAAAGAGCTACCTTAACTTTCTCACAAAGTTTGGAGAACAGTTTTTAAAAACGAATTAAAAAAACCCGTTCTATAATTTAACAAAATATTCGTTTTTACATTAGCTAACTTTTACTGTAACCTTTTTAGGGTTTCGTACGTCATAAAGTAAAAATAGAATCATTATAGGATTTTTTTCTCGACTGTCTGTCCGTCTGTCGAGATCATTTATCTCGAGATCGCGTGGAGATATCGAGCTGTATGGAGGTATGAGTATGTAGACATCGATTTTGCCGTATTTTGTATGAAAATCGCCGCGTAATCAACACCTATAGGCAAGTGCCGAGAAGTATCTCGTATACCTACAACCTGAAATTGGTACGGAAGTCTCAGTAGGTGAGAGCAGACAGACAACAGAATAAACACCTTTGTCCGTTTGACTGCTTTTACACGTACATCTTTGGAACTCTTGAATGGCTTTGAATGTAACTGTTATCTCGTATAGCTATCAAGTCTGGGCAGAATCTACACTATAATTGATTTAGAAGATTGACATAACTGATACAGAAATATGATAGTCAAGCTACGCTGTAAGAAATAATAAAATGCTACCTTAGTAAAAACAATTCAAAAAAATTATGATGGAAAAATGAGTGGCACGAGAGGAGAGGTACAGTATCAAAGATACTGGAGGAAGGTTACGTAAAAAGCATGAGTAGCCCCCGAAGGGCATATATGAAGAGGTTGATGACGGTAAACGAGGCGAAAGAGGTATGAAGAGACCGTAGCGTTTGGCGCTCCGTTCTCTCCGGCTACCTATTTAGCGTGAAGTTAAGAAAGTAAGTAAAAAACAAAAATTATTGAAATTTGTGGCCATTGTGGCGCAAAGGGACCACCAGACTGAATGTAAATAGTACAAATATAAGTTTAATTTACACTCAGAGGAAAAATTATATTTAAATTGTTTACTTTTTCTTTCTGCAGCACATGTCATCCTTATAATTTCTAGCTCCTTAATTTTAATGGAAACGGGTCGTTAATAGAAACGGAAGTAGGCTAATAATAAAAAAGCCAACACAGTGGTCGATAAAGTAATAATTTAACTTACTTTTTTTAAATACATTAATTGAAGGATATTTTCAATACTTTCTAAAAAAAGTACATGAGTCTTTTGATAAACATGTTACAATAAATTTCTTATAGGTTTAAGCTTCCACATTCATTAACGTAAACGGATATTTGCTTTAGGATGCTTTTTAACGAAATTTGTTTTTTCATACGGAAAATAAGTTTTTCTTTTGTAACATCATGATAATATATAATATGATAAAATTAACTTTACACTTAATTTTATTTATGTTGAACAAACAGAAGAAGAATATTTATTTACCTAATTTTTTATATAAGCAGTAAGTAAAATTTCAGTTTCATAGCTTTTTTTTATTACGCACATTGTTCTAATTAAAAAGGCTTCCCTTAATTAAAACGTGCAAAGGATCCTACAAATTTATCTTTACCTCATCATTTTGGTTCAGAATATTAAGGCAAGATTCACACTGTAGTACCAGTTACGGTTCGTTCTCGATTTGATCTCGGTCTGTTAAAAATATTTTTATATGAGAAACAATGTGAGCATTCATATCGTTTCGATCAACTTCCGGTCAATTCCTAAATAAAAGAACATTTCTCATACCATATAGTGTGAACAATCCCTAAATCATTTTATACGTTATTTAAAACTTTTTAATTCACGGTGTATCCCGCATACAGCAGAATAGCCCTATTTAGGACTAACCTAACCAGAAGACATTTCGTTCCCATTTTGCGAATTTTCGAAGCTTTCTGGATTGAGTGGCGGAACTCAACGCCGTATTGTATAAAAAATAAATTATTACAGAGTTAAGCGCCTGATTCAATATTAAACACAATCTTGCGCATTTGTAAAATAGTTTCTATTTAATGCAACTTTCTATTAGTAGTGTCAAGCTTATTCTCGATTTTCTAATTAGTCATTCTGATTGTCCTCAGTCCTTTACTGAAAACCTGTTATTAAAGCCGACGCTAAAGTGTGGTGGCAAATGAAGAATCTTCATTTGGTATTTGAGAATTGAAACTAAATAATTAACAAACATTCCTCAGAAATAGTTACCAAAGATTTATCATAATGCCTACCTGTATTCATTAGAAGTAAAGCTAACTTTAGCTTACATAGATACATTTTGAAGTTAGTAATTAGAAAAATACTCATTGAATATCCTTTCATTGGAACTATGTACATATATTTGAGCGATCGATCTTGAGTTGCCATTTTTATTCATAAATTATATGCGTATGAATGAAAACGATATCTCAAGATTGATCTTAGGTGTGAGAACTGTTTATAAATAAGGGACATAGTGACTTCTAGTGAGAAAAAATTTAATAAAAAAATAAACGACGCCATTGCCTAAAAATACTTAAAAGAAAAAAAACGACAGATATAGGTAATACCTAGATAAAGGTAAAAATTTATTTAAATTAAAAATAAAATCAGTTTCCCTCTGTATCCCGCACACAGCAGTAATCTGCGGCAGAGAAAATGTAGTGTTACGACACTCAGTTGCCCAGTTTCCGCTGAAACCAGGAGAAATTACGTGTTGAGTGAGAACTTAACGCCGCGCTTTGCATCGACACCAGAGCGAAGAAATGAAAATAAAAATTTCATTTCCTTTTACTCGAGTGGGGATCGAACCCACAACCAGTCGCTTTTACAATCACACTAACCTATTTGTTTAATTAAAATCATTTTACAAATAGCAAAGTTATACAAGAAAAAAATTTTAAACTACATGACATATTTCTCACTCCTCCATATCGACTAAAAAGTAATTGATCAAGTTCACTACTTAAAAATTAAGAATCCCGAAAGTCAATAAAGGAGAGCAATTAAATGTTCTATCGCAACGGGACCTCATCAATTCTAAAGTACCATGTAAGATCGTTCTTAGTAACCGATGTTTTATTGTGAACCATAAAAAGTATACGCGAGATAAAATGGATAAACGTAGAACTTTATCACTTGTACCCGTATAAAATATTTAATACACTTAAATGTATAAATAGCTCCAAGTTATGGAAATTATCTTGGTCTGACACCGTCTGTGTAAGCAAGTTGTCAGTTCGATTCCCACTGGCCGGTAAGACAAAGTGTCGGGTTGAGAACATTAAATTAATCCCTTCAATAAGACATCATTCTTGACAGCGATCTTAATATGCTGTTTTCATTCATACATTTTAATCTATAAATGGAAACGACATATCAAGATCGCTCTCAAGATCGACCTCAGAGTTAAGACCAATTTATAATTACGGGCCCTAATACGCAATGTCTCGAATTACGTACTACTCGACGGTAAGCGAAGAATGGGGTGTAGTTGATACACAAAGAATTAGCTTCATAATAAGATTTTTTCTTATAATGAAAGGCAGGACAATGGTGCAGGCACAAGCGTGTGACTGTAACGCGACCGTTGTGGGTTCGATGCCGACTCGAGATAACGGATTATTATTTCGATCTGGTAGGCTACTTGACTAATCCCTTGAAAATTGAGCGGAAAGGAGAGGACGGAGTGTCTTAACACTGGGTTCCCTCTCCGTACCACACTATATGCGGGATACAGCTGAAAAAAATCTACGCAAAAGATCAGAAGCTTCTATTATTTCACTACCTACGATTCTTATTAATTCCGAATTTATACGTTTACAAAGTAAATTATATAATAAGCCATAAAATGCGTAAATCTTAAGCTAAGCCGTATAAAACTCTTTCGGTAATTACATTAGAATTTACTATAGTGTCACCGGACACATAATAAAACTGAAATGTGTTGCGCTACTTTCAGAAATAAATAAAAATAAATTAGGTTCACGCTGTATCCCACACATATCAAGGCAAGCAAAGGGAATCTAGTGTTAAGGATCGCGTGGTGAGTGGCAGAACTCAACGCTGGACTTGTGCCAGGGTGAAAAAATGAAAATATAAATAAATAATAAGACATTTCCTCGAGTAGGGATCGAAGCCATAACCGTCACGTTCAGTCACACCCTTGTGCCCCTGCGCCACGACGGTCTCATCTTTACTTTCAGATATAAACATTTTAATTAACTTTACGTTATGTTGAAGTTATGAGGTGATAGACTTTCTTCTGATTGTCTAAGTGGTCTGTAAGATTTTACCGTTTGATACAAAGCTTATTGTATGGTAGGAGCAATACTATAAATAAGTATTTATACAAATGAGTGACATATTTAGTCAGTTAACCATGCGAAATGTCTGAATGGATTTTGATAAAATTTACCACGCTGTAGTTCAATGATTTATAATTAATAATACTAAGGATACTTTGCCTTCGAGGCAGAACTCAATGACATGTCTTGTTTTGTTTTTAGGCCCAAGGCCCAAGGCGGCTTCGCCCGATTACACTTACTGTGATTACACTTACTGTGACTTATTATAGCCAAATTATGTAAAATCTTTAGGTAAATTGTAGCCTATGTGTTATTCTGATGTATAATCTATATTACAGTAAAATTTTATCCAAATCCTGAATGCATCCTGAAGATGTAATTTTTGCGTGAAAGTTGCACTACCATCCATCCATCTATCTTCACAAACTTCCCCATTTATAATATTAGAGTGCATGCTACATATAAATAATATATTTTCCTTTCAGCTCCACGCTGTATCCCTGGTTGGTTGTGGAAATCGAACCCAGACGCACGTTTAACGTTCGATGCCCACTCGAGGATGTGAAATATTTGTTTACATTTATATTTCCATTTCTTCGCTCTGGTGTCGAGGCAAAGCGCGGCGTTGAGTTCTGCCACTCGACAAGCAATGCCACCAGAATTGGGCACAAAGCGGGGAACGGAGTGTCTTAGCACTAGGTTCACTCTGCCTTACCTACTGAGTGCGGGATACAGCGTGAAGCTGATTTTAGTATTTATTCCATCATTACATGCCAGGGATGTTTTATGCTAGAATAAATGACTACAATTCCATATTGTCAGACTCCTAATTATTATTTCCCTAATTGGGTTCTCGTCATATTGTCATACCGCGCTCCTTTGTTACAGTACCATGCAATAAGACGCGTACAGTTCACTATTCGAACGAATATACACTTGAGATATACTCGTATTTCAAATGTATCTAATTAAAATACAACGTATTGTAATTATAATATGTACTGATCTATCTATTTAAAATATATTACTATAGGTTATCACTGGATTACCTAATATATATTTTTATATTAATAATTATTTTAAATATATTTCGAGAATTTTAGAAATTCGTATGAATATAAAAAATAATAATGATATCTAAATTAACCTGTACTTAATCATTACAATGCAATTTAAATAATATATAAAACCGATATTCTATTATAAATATTAAATAGATATCATAAATCTATTTATAAGCAACAAACAAATTGCGGTTTCAATAAAGGGAATACAGTATTTAAATATTTAAATTTAATGATAATTCGTCATTATGTATTTAAATTTAATAACGGCACTTATTTGAAATGCATATTTATCTAAATTCGAGTGACAATCTTATTTTTTTGTATATTTTTTATGTACAGAATCGACTTTTCTATCCTTTTATTATATATAGAGATTAAATTCAATTAAAAGAAAAAAAATATATCTTATTAATAAATTGTATGTAATCAATCTAGTCTTTAATTTTTAAATTGAAACTAAATAATTATCTATATAGAACTTATTTTGTATGAAACAATCTTTTTTGACGTGATATTGTCTTATAAATCGATGAACATGGCGGCAAGCACATAAAAACATAACTTATTGTTACGTTCCGAGAGTGCAAGCGAGAGAGCGGATTAAACGATAGAGATACACGATCTGCTGTTAAGCGTTAGGCTTGTGACGTATTTATCCATTTAATGTTACTTGTAATTTAAGTAAAAAATATATTAGCGCTATGTAACGAGTGCAGATAAATGGTAATGTATCTAAGAGTTGGTAATTTTTATGATAATTCAATTCAATTACAAATATATGCACATCTTCATTAACGTTTTCTTATAACGTTATTACGTCAACAAATTATATTTTATTTATTAGAAGAAGTCGACTTTATAGCGAATCAGTTTATTTAGTTTAAAACAACACATAAGACTAATTGTGTATATATATATATATATATATATATATATATATATATATATATATATATATATATAAACTACATTAATATAAATAAAACGTCTTGAAACCCTTGCAAAATGCCGAAGGAAATTCTGTATGAACTTCATATAATTACTTATTAAGTGTAGTTCGCTGTACTTGTGGCTAAGTGCTGCGAGCTTACACAATAACAAACTAAAATACCCTGGAAGCAAATGAAGAGAGACATTTATTTGAAACACTGTTGACTCCAAAGCTTTATTTCTCTTTTCTAAAGATTTATAATTATATATAGGACTAACAGTCCACTGTGGCGCAGCAGCACTGCTGTCACAATATTACTATAAATACGACAGTAGTGGGTTTAAATTTTACTCAGGGGAATGTATTGTTTTTATTTCTTCGCTCTGATAGCTAAACAAAGCACGGCATTAAGTTGTACTACTCAAAACGATTGTGTGTAAAGTGTAGTTATGTTTTAAAATTGTATTTCTCTGCACCGAATTGTACTTAGTCATATTTACTACATGTGCATTAAATATACAAAAAAAACATTAGCATTAAATATACAAAAAAATTAAAACGTGGCGTTGGGTTCCGCCACCAAACACGCAATTTTTCCAGAATTCTTAACACCTTCTTTCTTACGTTTAACAAAAAATATTTAACGTACAGATGATTCTATAATCATCCGTCACTGTGCCCCCAATAGTGGTGGACTGAAGATTTTCAGATTTTTTTGATAAGACATAAATAAATGCTTAATATCCAAAAGACTACAGTTTGCTGTTATTTTGCTTCTTAACTAACTATATACTGTTGGGGACTTCTTTATCCTCGGAGGCAACACATTACTTTCATTAGTCAGTGTTACGCCAGATCCTATGGACGTCAATTTATTGGGACCTTATGAAACTTGTGCCTACCGATATTGTTCTGATCACTTTAAGCCTGCTGTAAGTTTAATATGGCTCGAGAGCTAGGTCCCGTGGCATCAACTACACTTACAATTACATTTTGCAAAGCTATTTGGCTGTATTGAGTTTGATAACTAATATGTGCACTCAACTACGACCATAAGCTGCTTCGAACGTTTACAACGTTATTATAGCTATCGTGTAAATTTAGACCGGAGAAACTTTGTTGTTTTAAGGATATCTCTCTTGCGATAGTTTATTGTCTATATTTCGGCATACCAGCCGAGGCCTGAGGCCGCCATAGCCAAAGGCACAGGCAGGCAGACTGTAACGCGACTGTTATATATCAATATTTATATATCTTCGAATATTTTCATTTTTTCGCTCTGGTACCAACATAAAAGCGCGACATTGACATCCACCAGTGAACATGCAGTACCTATTTAAACCTATTTTAACACGAAGATTCGGCAGGAACGAAATGATTTAATAGTAGGTCCCCTCTGTCTACCTTTCTGGTATACAGGGCGAAGTTAAAAAAAATCGATTCGCTTTTGAGAACGCTCGTTTCTACTCTACTTCCTGTATATTGTACTTGTTTCATAGCATCCGATCGTTGTACTGTGTGTGTTTAATATCGGTTGTACATCTATGTAGCTGTTCTCTTAAAGGGTTTTGCAATACACTGCTCTGAGCGGAAACAGTAGAGTCAATATTAGCATTCAACTCGGTCGTCTGCTCGGAACTTGTAAGATCTTGATGGCCACTTATCTTGAGATTTTGTTGTTCTGGATTCACCGTAATATTGTATTTGATTTTTATTCTTGTAAATATGAGTACGCTTGATACTACTGAATAAAATGGAAGATTTTGTTTTTTTGATACTTTACTGTAGAATTTTTGCTTATTAACCTATAATGCTATAAATTATGATTGTCTGGAAGGTCAAATGAAATAATCGATTTATGATAGTAAAGAGGCTGTCATGGTGCAGATGCATAAGCGCGTGAATGTAAAGGCGACAGACAGGTTATGAATTCGACTCCTATTTGAGGATGGCTGGCGCTGACGTCGAGGTGAAGCACAGCGGTGAGTTTCGCTAGTCAACATATAATGTCTTCAAATTTCGGTAGAAAGTAAGGAATGGAACCGTCTTAATGGAAATGGCGTGCCTTAACACTAGGTTCCCAGGTTCCCTCTGCCTACCCTGATATGTACAGGGTACAGCGTAAAGCCTAAATAAATAAATAAAAATAATAATAAAATTTTAATATCATAAGTAATTATCATCCTTTTGCCTTACGACCAAATTATGTTCTATTGGATTTTTTTAATATACTCAGGACTGTTTTCATTTCTCAAGTTTCATTTTTTTTTATGGTAAAAGCATGGCAAACGAGCGTACGGGTCACCTGACAGTAAGTGATCACCGCCGCCCACGACACCGCGTAACACCAGAGGAGCTACTGGTGCGTTGCCAGCTTCTGGGGTGGCTGGGCCCCGGAGCCCGGCATTACCTAATGCGAAACGCAGTGGCATAAAGCCACTACTTCACGCCGGTTTTAAATGCCGGGGGTGGTAATTATCCGGTCGAGTCTGCCCATGCGTGTCG
>DWGR01002275.1:0-14020 GCA_018247715.1 Heliconius burneyi
ATAAATATGTTTTAAAAAGATCTTGTATTCTTTCCAGTCAGCCTTACCATAATTACATTTTTCAGTAAAGTGTATAGTCTCTTCATAATTTATGACAACTTTAATCATCAAGTGATCGCTACCAAGACATTCATTATGTCAGAGGAGGAAAAATTGATATCCGGTGATGACTGCTGTAAGGACCCATTGATCAATTTAATTCTGATAGGACTGCCATTATTAATTGAAATAAATCCATACTCAAGAGAACTATCGAATAGTTGATTTCTTTTTGTATCTATCTTATCAGACCAACATGTATGATGTCCATTGAAATCGCCTGCAATAATCGTATTTTTTGAAAACGGATAATCCCAATAAGCTTGACTGGCATTAATGTCACTAGGACAATAAACTGAGATAACAATTTTCAGAACTGAACTATTTAGAATTTTAACATGTACAAGCTCTATGTCACAATTCGGTACATTAATTGAGCCCAACATCGTTTTAAGTGATTTATGAGTAATAATAGCCACGCCTCGATATGAGTCAATTCTATCCTTCCCGAGTACGTGATATTGACTTATATTTAAATCGGACCCCGCTGGTAAGCATGATTCAATCATAATGGCAATATGAACTTTTTCTGTATTCAAAAGCAATTTGAAATCTGACAACTTTGGCCTAAGACTATGTGCATTCCACTAAATAATATTTAAGGCACATATATTATTATTTGTGTTAGCCATTGAAGAAAGATAAAATTTTATTGAGCATCTCACTATTTTTAACATACTCGTATATTGATATCAAGTCACCTAGTTCACCTAATATTAACCAAACAACATCAAAAAAATTTTCGTTAATTTCTTTTTTTGATAAAAGTATTTCTTTAATTTTTTTTAACAATCCCTCACACTTAATACTTTTATTATTGATCTCATCGCTACTCTTGCTGCTATTCTCTTTAATAATTTTATCTGACTTGCCTTGGTTTGGTTTCTTTAAAGGATATGCATTTTTCGAGAAACTCTTTCTCTTAGTGATATGTTGACCTTCCACATTTTACGATATGGAATTACTGTCACTTTCTTCTGAGTCTTGTGCTAAATTCGTAAGAGACTTAGGCCTAGGATGAATTTCGACCTCTGTTACAAGAACATCCCTATAAGATTTATTTTTACGGTTATAGTTACCTTGGACCACAGATTTATTCAGTACTAGAAAACATTCAGTATTGGAATTAATATTTTCTCTTTTTTCTCCAGATTCTCTAATTATTCCTTTCTGTAGACAATACGTACCAAGGGCACTTTTATATGTTAAGTTATTTCGACACATGATCGACCTAATCTCCTTTTCCTTAATAAAAATAGGACAGGTTTTGTCTAGCGCCATGTGTGGGCCTTTGCAGTTTACACAAATAAACTGTACAGATTCACAGTTTTGATGGTTTTGTCCACATTTAGAACATACAATTTTTTTAATTGGACACGCCCTATTCAGATGGCCAAGCTTCCAACATCCAGAGCACTGCGACACGGGAAAGGTGTACGGTTCAACCTTAAACCTGCACCCGTATCCGAATATATACGGGGGTAAGGTTGAACTCTTAAAGGCAACCCGTATTGTTAAGCTCGGTACCCATTCAGCCGCCTCACTGCTATGATTTCCACATCACAATTAAACACCTCAATTATCTCTTCTTTATCGATATCTAAATCTATATCTTTAACAACACCATACGAAATTTGGACTTCAGTAGTAGGTTGACATTTATATCCCAATCCTGTAATTTTTTTTATTGTTCGTCAATTTTTCCGCGTCAATTTTGTTTTTAAATAATATAATAACCTTGTAAGGCCCCTTATACTTAATTCTCAAAATATTATTAATGTTCTCCCCTCTCATCAACTTAGCCATGCCTATTTGCTTAGGTAATACCTGCTTAGACGATAGGCTAACATCGAAAATTTTGTCCTGGGTAGATGAGGTCCTAAGAAGAAGCTTGGACTTTTTTTGTACTAAGGTAAAATCTTCACTTCGACTTTCACTACTGTCGCATCTTTGCCTTTTTTCAACCAATCGACTTTCTTCTCTATTTATTTCGCCTTTTTCCTCTAATGACTGTTGCACCGAACTATCATTAATCAGAACTCGATCACCCTCATGATCACTGGGTACCGAAATTAATTCCGTATCTTGAATAATTTCATCCATAATCACATAAACTATTCATGTAGGTAGAATGCCAAAAAGTAAAGTCCGGAGCTTTGTCTGACTTTTGACTAAGAATGGCCTCTCTTACTTCACTTAATAGTATTTTAGGTTCAGTGACCAATGAATCAGTGCTTGTTGTTTTTTCTACTGTATGCGGGTTGGAGTAAAGAGTGCGATACAAATTTGTAGCTGTTTTGTTTATTTCTCTGCGGTTTGTAATTTTATGGGGGATATTGTGAATGCCGTTCAAGGTTCGACTTTTTTCTTTTTTTTTTATGGAAAAAGGCAAACGAGCGTACGGGTCACCTGATAGTAAGTGATCACCGCCGCCCACGACACCGCGTAACACCAGAGGAACTACTGGTGCGTTGCCAGCTTGTCTCACGTAGTTCTTTAAGTGCGTTCTTGGTTCCTCCAGTTTTTGTAACGTGTCTCTCAAACGTTTGGAATCTTTTAGCTTTTCTATCCTTCATAATGCCATTCTTTATATCTTTGCTTAGCTCTGTAGTTTTTTCTTTGGCCTGTTTTCTCGCATTGATAGTAAATCTCTCCTCTCTCTCTCAATTTTTCCCAAGTTTTCTCCTCTCTTCTATCAGTTTTAAAGTTGAATGGCTTAGAGTATATTTATGTTTACAAACTTTTTTGTTCTTATGGCAGGCAAGTTTATGTTGCAGTATGGTATAGCTTAACTTTACATCTTTTGACTCAGATAATATTACTTCTGTTTGTATTCTGTCTAAGGAACGAGATATCAGTTTGTTTATTTCAGAGTTGTCAGTTGCTTTTATAAGAGACATTTGTTTTCTATGAATATATACATAATGTGATTTATATCAGGTTTGGGTTATTGGAATAAATCAACTAAATTTGTTTCTCTGTAAATTAGACAAACGACAATTACAGTTAATTATTCGTCTCTCTCTTTTATCTTTAATCTTTATCCGCTCTGCTTTAGTTTATAACAATTAATTATTCTTTTCTTACTTTGTTTTTGTCTTAGCACGTGTTCACTCTTTCATATCTTCTACGTGGCTGTCAATCAATTTGAGACATCTGACAAGTGTCATAGAAGCGCGCGCAGATTATATTAAGCGCGCTATATTTAAAGAGAGTATTCTCTTTACATCTCCCCTCCTCGTGAAGAAAACTGCACAGTTGTGTATTTTCCTTCATTTTTCTTGTATGCTAGCGTTACAGGTGCAGCAAAAGGGCTGTAAGATTCTTCGATCAAGTTTTTCTCTAGTAATTTGGCTATTTGTTTTTCTATCTCTTCCTTATCCTTCATATTACATCTGTACGGTCTTTCACTACAGTATTTCTCTACTATTAAATCAATTCTAGCTTCGTATTCATTCACAGTTCCAACATCATATTTGTCTTTTGCAAACACTGATTTGTTGTTATCTATTAATCTTTCTATCTTAACCTTTTTCTCTTTATCTAAATGTTCTATCTTTATTCTGAATTCGTCTGTTTCCACATGTTCATTAAAATTAACTGAACAATTCATAGTTTTACTTTTTATTTCTCTTAATATTATCTTTGGTTCTTCTATCTTTTCGTCTACTTTCTGTGAAATTTCTAAGTTTTCATTCAGCCTCAATTTGAATATGGGAATTAAATCCAATCCTATTATGAAATCTTCGAAATCTTCCCTCTCCACTATGTATACCTCCACTTTTATTTTATTGTACTGTTCTTTTGATAACATTACTTGTGTTTTAAGGTCCTTTACAAGTTCATCTTTTTCTAATTGGTAGTTATTTCTAATTTTTTCATTTTCTTTTTCTGTATCATTCATATATTTTTTCAAATCATCTTCCTTGTTTCATCTTGAAGTATTTTATTTTTATTTTCTAATTCAATTATAGTATCCTTAGCATTTTGTTTTTCCTTAACTAGTATACATTCTTCAGTTTCTAAAGCTTTTACAAGGAGGTTCATCCTTTGCTGTGACTCAATATCCTCATTTTTTGATTGTAGTATTTTATTTAATTTAGATTTATCATTATTTAGATTATTTATTATTTCTTCATTTTTTATTGAATTTGCAGATGCAATGTCTAACTGTGATTGAAGTTGAGTTATTTTTTCTTTTAATTGTACATTTTGTTCAATATTCTGTTGTAATGACTCTGAATTAATTTCTTTAGATTTTAACTCAGTAACATTATCTTTCAGTATGATTTACATTTATTTGATTCTAAAAGTTCTTGTTTTAAATTTAGTAACTGAGAATTAAGCAAACTAGTATGCTCCTTTAGCCTATTTATTTCAGAAGTCAACTCCTTACGTTGAACTGAATTTCGTTTTGCCACTGTATATTTTCTGAATATTCTTTTAGTTTTTGTTAAGATAAACCTTGAATTCTTTAATTGATTAATACAATTTGCACATTTTTTACTTTTAGCACTTTTTAATTTAATTTTAGCCTTTTCTTTTTTTTTGACTTTTCAGATTCATATAATTTAGTCAAATCTGCAAGTTTAATTTCATAATCTTGTAATTGAATAGTATTATGTACAGATTCAGTGGATTCAAACATTGCATTTAACTCTTTTATTTTTTCATTTAGTTTTTCAATTTCATTTTGATATTTTTCATCTTTTTGAATTTTTTCTTCTAGTATTTTAAGTTATTCTCATTTGTTGTAAGCCAATAGTATTAAACTCTTCAGTTTTTGCTTCTAAGTCTGCCAGTTGTGTTATAAGTTGTTCATTTTCCTCTAGTAATCTATTGTTTTGTCTTTTCAGAGATATAACTTCACTGTCCAGATCAGATATTTTTTGTGACAAAATTATAAGATTTTTATCTTTCTGTAGAAGATCAGATTTTTGTTTATTAAATTCCTCTTCATAATTCTTACATTTCACATCAAGTGTTCTAAGTTTACTTTGTGTTGTATCAATCTCTGTAATGAAAGTAAGTTTTTGTTCTGTTAAGGAATCCACTAATTCTTGCAATGTTTGTATATTTCTTTCTTGAATTTTATTTTGTGATTCACAAACTTCAAGTTGTTTCCTGTATTTTGTAACTTCATTCTGAAGCTCTGATTTAGATTGTTTTGCTTTTTGAGCTATATATATAATCTAATATATATATATTAGAGGCCGCCCGCGACTTCGTCCGCGTGGAAATCCTATGGTAACGTAACAATATTATCAACATAAGAAATATGGTAACTAAGTATTGCAAAGCCCTAATCATAGGTCTATTGGTAGCTACTGCAGTATATATCATATTTAACGATTTTTTCCTTCAGCATAAACATGCACATTTTTCGCTTTGGAAACGTGAGCAAGCCACATAGAGTTGCCCATGTGAAAAAAATGGCATGTCCAAATGTAAGCCTGCTACCTTCAAGGTTTGACCCTGCGATTTGTTGATCGTCATTGAAAATGCAACTTTTAATGGGAATTGCAAGCGCTTAAAATTGAATGGCAAGTTGTTGGGTATCATTGGAATGTATAAGAAAATTGTCTCCCTTGGCTTCTCTACTTAAAATTTTGGCCTTCACGAAGTGCCTTCCTAGTTCGGTAACTTGTAAGCGTGTACTGTTGCATAATCTCGGCGCGTCCAGGTTACGCATTAACAAAACGGGTACACCTACCTTTAATTGCAACTTGTGTGATGGCACCCCGGACAACTCTAAAGAGTTTAGGAACTCTATGGGATAACTTGTAGTGTCATCGGATGATATAACTGTGTCAATGGAGTTGTACACTGATGTTTCGCTGTTTATTTTGGCCAAGATATTTTTATTTATTTTCGCAACAGTCTCATTTTTTGGTACCAGTATTGTTCTTTCATACAACCAATTTTTGTCAAGAATATGATGTTGCAGATTCGGAAAAACTTGTTCTATGAGTTCGTCTTTTGTCTCCACAACATGATAAAATTGATGTGTGAAAAGAAGCATTACTTCTTGGTTGGTGTCAAGTTGGCCTTCACCAATTTCTAGCGGTTTCTGAGCATATGCTCCTGATTGAACATCGCTGAATAACTGGACTCGCATGTTAGTGGTAAGATAAAGCTTTTCAACTTTAGACCATAGATATGAAGCTTTTAAACATGCGTTGATTTCATGTGCTGCAGTGCCTCTCTCGATAACAGGTAGTCTGTCTAAAATCTCCTGCCAATAACACTACCACACCACCCATTAACTTTCTATTGCTTTGAATGTCTTGTAGATAGCGATCAAGTGCCTCAATAGCACGTTTGTGTGACATAATGCACTCGTCCCAAAAAAATCAGCTTACATTCTTGCAACAGGGCGCCGCGGGCGCTGCTCTTACTGGTGTTGCACGTTGGGGTTTCTTCATCTGCTAGATTAAGAGGTGATTTAAAAACCTAATGTGCCATCCGTCCACCGCTCAGCAATGTTAAAGCGATCCTAGAGGAAGCCACCGCTAATGCAACTTTACTTAGGTCTCTCTGAATTTTTGCTAGAATCAAATTAAGCAAAAATGTTTTACCTGTACCACCCGGGGCGTCAAGAAAAAAAATGCCGCCTTCACCATGCTCAACTCGTTGTAATATTTTGTTATAAGTATCTTTTTACTCGGGTAGCAGGCGTGGTTTTGTTTCGCTGACCTGAGCCTATTCTAATCAGCCAATTAGAAAACAAAACCTTGCGTCCGTGAGTCTATTAACTTAAAAAAAAATTAAATATCATACAAAAAACAATCTGCCAATAACCTAACCTTGGGCCTCGATATTACTTCAATGCGTTTATAACAACTGAAAATTCGCAAAACGGACACAATCATCAACGACGTCTGCCCTCACTCGTATGCCCGTGTTCGGGTCGCGCACTCAGCGATGAGGTCTTTTTTCCCCACCACTCGCAACGCGCGTCGGACCGCCCACCCCACCCCCGCTCCCGCTACCGCCTTCGGCACCACCGTGCCGATAGATCACGCATTCCGTTTTCAAAAGCGATAAATGTATCTATTTTCAATTAGGAATCAATCCCGCGGGAACTCCGGGATAAAAAGTAGCCTATATGTTATTCTGGGTCTTCAGCTACCTACATACCAAATTTCATTGTAATCGGTTCCCTAGTATTTGCGTGAAAGAGTAACAAACATCCATACATACATGCTCACAAACTTTCGCATTTATAATATTATTAGGATATATATATATATATATATATATATATAATAGAAACACAAAATGTGGGAAAGAAAAGGAGAAACGCATTTATATTGGATTATTTCTTTATTAGTGGTTGACACGGATTAAAAAATTGCATACAATTAATTTGTTTCGAATATAAAATAAAGTTTAATTCATAAAATATATTTGGTACTTCCATACCATGATTTATTTTACAAGCATTTTTCACTCTGACTCTTGAGAAACTTAATTTATCTACTATAAATTAATTAATTTGTGTATGTACCTACGTAACATACGCATTATTAAAGTGTTCCCAGCATCACGTCATCAAAACACAATATCAAGTTTTATACTGTAAACTCACAATCAGAATTTATTTTCCGAATATATTTAGTTTTTATTGTTTACATCGTCATTTCAGCTAATCCTGTCAAATATAGACAGACCATACTATGTTTTAATGTCAGCAATGTTGTCGTTTAAAATTATATTTAAGGTAGACTAAAAAATATTAATTGTAATTTCTTCTTTTAAATTGCGGTTAAATAAAATGGGAAGATAAGTAATTTATTCGCTTTAACAATTTTAATTAAAATCATATAATTTATCTTCGAGAGTAATCAATGTAATTTGATGTTGTCAAATTTTTATTATTTCTATTAAATTTATTTAAAATGCATGATGAATAGGATAGTTATCCTATAAGTTGCTTTAGACTTTGAGCAATTACCATGCCGAAATTCATTCACTTCCATCCAGCACGTCGTTAAATTCCGCCACTCAACACGCAATGTCACGAAAATTGGGTTCAAAAGTGAGTAACGGAATGAAATAACACTAGATTCCCTGTGCCTGCCCTACTCTGTACGGGATACAGCGAAGTTATAGAAAAAAACCGGACAAGCGCGAGTCGGGCTCGCCCAACGAGAGTTCTGTACAAAAATCCAGTCTTTTTAGCCATAGAGCCGTCTTAGCCAGAGCCCTTTCATCTCATGCCTCACTTGAACTAGCGACTTTAGTGCAAAAATTTTCCCCACTTTTAAGGCTATTATTTTTAAGATTTCAATCGAAGTGAAATTGTCACTTTATATACGAGAACTGAAAAACTTAAATCTAAAGATCTTCCTCTTAGAACGGGCAAGTCGTTAGAACAGTTAACAAGTGATTGTGGGCCTTATTTCAAGGATTATTAGTCCTAATTTAGTTATCGATCTAATATGAGATTAGAAAATGACCGGTCAGGCAAAGAGTTGCATGAGTTGTAAGAAAAATAACGTCTTGACAAAATTAAAGTATACCTTTTACAATTTTAGTAGTGAGTTCCTATTATTCTGTATTTATCAATTTTAAAATCATTTAAACTTGTACTAATAAATTGATTTTATAATTATCTTTATAAAATAAAAAAAATATGATAAATTTTCTTAAAAAAAATTGATTTCATTTACTTTCCTTGATTTCATAATTATGCAGATCTAAACTAAGATTTTTTTGTCATTACTTATAAACGCTTTAGGTACCAAGGTAGGAGAAAGAAAAGAGAACACAATATGTATTGTATATACGAAAAATATTAGCCACATTTGTTTTAGCTTCACGCTGTATCCCTCACACATTGTAGGGAAGGTATAGAGATCCCAAGAACGTCGTGTTAAGACACTCTGTTGAACTGAACCGTCTTCATGGGTAAAACAGTTCAGTCCCCCACTTCAGCTACATGGCACAGGCTACAGATTGTGTGTATTTGGTATGTTCTTTTGTTAAATGATTATATTTATTATATAGGCTTAAAAGAATAGGATCACCCTGGTACTGATGATGTCGTAAGAGGCGACTAAAGTACGAGTGGGAGAGTCACGTCGCCAGCAATGGCAACATGCATGGGCCATCCAGCCACCCATGATCCTACCCGCCCTATGGGCATACGGACCAAACCTTTGGAGTCCGCACCGGTACTTGCGTCTGTTTCACAACATTGCACTTCCCCAGTGCGGATTCTTGACTCCTACAAATTATTTTTCCTGTCCCTTTACTTTCCAACTCTCCCCTTCTGGGGCTTGACGTCACATAAAAGTTCTTCGCGTCCGAGCAGGCATGCCTCATTGTCAGATATCTTTCCTCTTTCGATGCCATCCATGCGCAAATGCTCGTAGACGCGTAAAGCCTTCTGCATTGGCCACTAGCTCTGCAAAGTAGACTGGGCCAGACTCATCCCGCCACCAGTCAGCCAGCATTATATCACGCTCCTCCTCATAAATTGGACAGTCCCATAAGACATGGTTCCTTGTCTCTTGTTCGTGGCCACAAGAGTATTCAGCAGTCTCATTTAAATTGAAACAGCCATGTCCGGTCAGGATCGGAGACACTACATAATCTGGTTCAACCCAGACGAACGACATTCTGTCGGATACCCGTGGGAAGAAAGCGAACAACTCCCTCCCATCGACACTCGAGGACCACCTGTCCTGCCACTGAGCAATGACCTCCCTGTTGATAAACTTTTTCCGCGAGTTGCGCTTCTCGCTTGTGGCCAGCTCCGAACATTCCTACGCAATCCGTCCCGCCCGAAGTACCTCCAGATCCGCAGGGAGAGTAGCCGCTAGCATAGGTAGCGCTGCGGTACTAACAGATCTGTAGGCCTTCGTAAGCAAAACCAGGGCCGGGCAGTGGTAGCTTTTTCATCTATAAGTTCATTCAAGAATTCAAAAGCGTTTATAATAGTCTATTTGAATAAAGAATATTTCGAATTTGAATCAATAACTGGAGACGTGCAGGGACATGTCCCAACGTGGCTACGTCATAACGTCACACATCAGGGACTTGTGAGGAACACTTTATATTTGTCTCTCGAAGAAGCCCTCTAATCATTTAAATTAAGCTTATTGTGTGAGGTGGCTGGGACCTACTGGGACCCACTGTGACCCACTGGGACCCACTACAGGAAATCCCACATGAAATTGCTCTAGAATAACTGACAAACGCGCTCGAACGCGAGCTCGAAGCGTATTTGTAGGCAATAAATAAATTTAATCATGCAATTTATCCACTGAAAGTTAAAACTGAGACCGTTTAAACATTACAGATTCAATATTTCTTTACTAATCCACAAAAACTAACACCCTCCATTTATCCAGGCCCCGTGCCCAAATGTTGTCCATTTGTAAAGCAATTTTTAACCCCTCCTAGGTTGCACAACCACAGTAGACCAAACCCCTCCCTTCTCTCGTGTCCCCCTCGCCTCCGCATCCCAAAGGAGACAACGCTGTATCGTTTGAATGAAATATGTACGTGAACGATACAGTAAATAAAATGTGGCCATTTATTTTTTAACGTACAATAGGACCGTTGTCCGTCGTCGGTCCGCGCCACAGCCGCAATAACCGCATTGATTGATTCGAGTTATCAATATCATTCTTGTGTCTAAGAGGAGGGCAGGCCTCCACTAGCGTGAACTCGATCGAATCTGGATGAATATCATGATTTGCTACAAAATTACTTATATTAATAACTTTCGAATTAATTTAAAGGTTTAACCTTTAAATTAGACAATTAAATAATTTCACGAGGTATCTCACATATAGCGGGTTTTCTCCATTTTCGCTCGCACTCGCACTGCCCAATATTCGCAACATATCGTGTTGAATGGCAAAACTCAACAACGCCGCGCCTTATCTTGATGCCAGAGCATGGAAACGACAATAATTTATTCCTCAAAGTGGAATCGAACCCACAACCGTCGCGTCAGTACTCTGTGCCGCTGCGCCACAACGGCTTTAAGTAGTTTTATTGTTTAAAACAGTATTCAAAATAATCGGTATTGTATGGCGCATAATGTTATCGGAAACGATTATATTTGTTGTGACTTTTAGTGCAGTGGCGTTTGCGAGTGAGAGAGGTCCGTTGATGTCAAATATTATTACAAAATATTTTCTCATTTCTTTGTTATGATGTCGAGGCAAAGCACGGCGTTGAGTTCCTCTACTCAACACACAAAGCGTCCAGAATTCGACGGAAAATGGGGAACGGAGTGGGAAACTTAACACTAGGTTCCTTCTGTCTACACTGCTGTGTTCGGGATACAGCGTGAAGCTAATATATTCATCGTATATTATATTAAATAAGTATTATATGTATATTGAATTACTTATCTGTTCAAGATGTCTTATTAGGAAGCATTAATTTATCGGCCGAGTTCTTAAATAAATTTCGAAATCAACTAATGCGGGACAATTACGACTACAATGAAGATGAAAATATAAGAAACACTTCACCACAAATGAGAGCAAACTTTAAACATGAAGAAATACACAAAGAAGAGATAAATACTAGAGGCTATGAAAATAAAAAAGTCACAAGATATAATTTCTATATACCAACATTGAGTAAAGATGTTGAAGTAAAAGTAAAAGATATAGATTTAGATAAGACACAACCACGGCAAGTAAAGCATACACCAGTGTCAAATAGAGAACTGCTGTACTACATGGACATGGACGAGCGAGTGCTGGTTCCCGATCAGAGACAGAACATCAAACGTACAGCATCTTCAGCTACAAAATATAATATTTTAAAGGTAGGTATTTTATTTTCTTATATTTTTTCAGCTTCACACTCTTGGTCAGAGGAAATGTACTAATAATAATGTCTACTTTCCTCTGTATTTTTGAGACTTTGTGTGTCATGTGGCGCAACTCAAAGCTGCGCTTTCTCTACCAAAGCGGCAAAATATATTTTAATATTATAATATTCAGAGATGAAATCAAACCTACAACCATTGCGTTTACAGTGAGACATTGTCCCCCTGTGCACCACGACGGCGCCATATTTTGTTTTAGAAATTATTAATATAATAATTGATTAGTTTTCCGATGTTATCTATTGTTAAAAAAAAGAATTTAACTTTTCGAGTGGGGATAAAATTATAAGTTATATGTCATTTAGATATATTAGGAGAATATTTTACTTATTTTAAACGTTTTTATAGTTAAAACATGAATATCGACGTCGAAACCAGCCGCGTCTCATCCAAGAAGAGAGTATGGGTACAGTAGCAATAGTGAACCTCGACAGAGGGCCGGTGCCTGAGCTGCGCCTACCGCCCTCCCGCAGGCAGTACATGCTCGATCGCGGAGAGATCCTGGGGGAGGAAAACGAACTACTTCCACCTGTGGTCAACTCCAGTGATCCTGAGGCTGCGCCGGAAGATGCTTACTTCAAATCTGACTTAACAATATGAACGGAAATAATTAACTGATTATGAAAGAAAAACCCATAATTTTTTTTATATTAATAAAAACCCTAAGGGCAAAAGCAATTTTAATTATCCGTATTATATATATTTAAATAAGATTTCACTATACGCTAGGCTGTACTTGCAGCTTCACCTGCAGAGTGCGGAGTGCAGCCAGCCGGCGTCAGTCACAGTTGATACCAGTTGAACCAGTAGTGGCTGAGACAAGCCGCGCAATAAATGAAACAAACTTTTCAGATTTAATTAATAATTGGAGGAATATATATATATATATATTATATCTAAGGAGGATTGATAAGGGACAAGGGTAGTTTAAAATAGGTCAGAGATAGATACGTATGTATTGTATGTAGCATTTGAAACAAATGAATAGTAAAAACGATCATTCAGCTGCAACAATGGCTATCTGGCCGACACACTCATTTAGCTCCGCCGCAACTCCGCAATATATGTGGTATTTGTGCTCTCCTCGTATATAAAATATAAATCGAAGCAAAGCTACCCGCAGTTCAGTTCAATGGCGCAGCTGTAAATATATAGGACCAGGTAGTCCTGATAACACGCTAATAAATTATAACTTTATAGGACGGCCTTTTGTACCCGCGCGCTGTTTGTAGAGCAGCTTACTTTTATTGAGGAAATTATGTGATTCATTATACTCTAACTGCTCTGGCGTGTCACGACCATATTGGTTCAAACTAAATAAATTGTAAACAAATGTAAGATTTTTTTTTCCACAGCGGGATTTGAACCCGTTCGCGTGTCTCCCACCGCGGCATAGACGCAGATATTCAACTATATCATGTACATATAATTACTACAGTCTGCTCTTTGTAGTACACAAGCCGTCATGATTAAGTGTCGAGCAGCTGGTGCTCGGTGGAGGGGCTCACCTTGTTGTTTGAACTTTAGACCAATGCTTATAAATCCCTTAATAATGAATCGACAAATCTGCCAACAATTCTACACCACGCGAAGCCGAAAAGGGGAAGAGGTAGGAGGGTGTAGGGGAAGGAGGGGGGAGGGTAACGTCTACAGTTACAGTTCGGCGGATATTGCGCAAGTGGTAGTTACGCTGCATTTTATCGCACACTCTATTCTCTACCGATAACTTTTTATTATTCACCGAGCTATTTTCCTCAAAAACTGTTTTGTATTTTGTATGTTTAAAGCACGCTCTATGGGGGTCCTCGCACACGCGGTGCTCGCCGCAGCCGCCCTCCTCTGTGACCTCACGCTAACTTCTTACTCACTCACAGGTAGTGTACTCTCGTTTGTTATAAACATTTAGTATTTAAATTGTACTAAATTAATTAATAGCCGTGTGTTCCCGGCTTAGAATAGGATCACCCTGGTACTGGTGGTGTCGTAAGAGGCGACTAAAGTACGAGTGGGAGAGTCACGCCGCCAGCAATGGCGACACGCATGGGCAGACTCGGCCGG
>DWGR01002276.1:0-14020 GCA_018247715.1 Heliconius burneyi
CGATAAGCGAAAAGCAAACTCGCCAGAACCCGCTTAGGTTGACCACTCGATTGAAATTGAATATATTTTAAAAATATTATGAGAAAGTGTTTAATTTAGCTTAAGATTTAATTATTATTAATTTTAAAGTTTACATCTTAACAATCTTTTCGAAAATTTAATAAGAAAAAAAGGTTTTTCCTATTTATACCTACTAGTAAAAAAAATCAGATTCTCGCTGTATCCTAAACACAGCAGGGTAGGTAAAGGGAACCTTATGTTAAGACATTCCGTTCCCCACTTTCCGCCGAATTCTGGAGGCATTGCGTGTTGATATCAGAGCGAAGACTACCTACTAGTAATTTTACCATTTTAAGCTTTTCCGAAATTTATTTCGAAAGACCGAATGATTAAGACCAAGATAATTTCATTATCATAGAATGAACATTACGCTCTAACTTATAATGAATGAAATTGCACAAAAGAAAACATAATTTCCGGTCATTCAAAGTACATACGTAACGGTTTTCCGAAAATAGCTTCAGTACACATTTTTCAGGAATTTTTATTTTTTATTACATTTTTCAGGAATCCGCCCATGAAGGAATGCACATAAAATTTATATCTGTTGTTTTTCTAGTCTTTGACGTGCGAAATAGAAATAGATGCTTTATAGCTTAGGTTCGAAAACAACTAACATACGAGTACATTAGCGATGCTTGAAAAAGTTACATAATACATTAAATAATTTAGATTCTTATTCACAACTGCAAACAACTTCAAGGGATATCACAATCGTACGAGGTCATCATGACGCAAGGACACAAGAGTGTAATTGTAACTCGATGGTTATAGGTTCTATTCGCACGCTGGGGAATTAATTATTATTTATTAATATTTTTATCTCTCCGCTCTGGACCAAGCACAACGTTGACATCTAATGCTCAACATGCAATGCCTGGAAAATTCAGTGGATGGTGAAGAACGGAGTCTTAAAACTAGGTTCCCCCTCTGCCTCCTCTGCTATACTAAAATATATGCTAAATATAAATATAAGAATTGAACCTACGACCGTCAAGTATAGTCAAACATTTTCTAACTGGGGCTTGCCAGTAAGTAGGTAAAATGGCACAAATGTAGCTTGACCTTAAAAGTAACGAATGTTTATACAGTTAATAATGAAGTAAATCAAAGGATGAAGTAGCCGATAGACGCGATAATTGTACTAAGATGTACGATACGTAACTGTAAGTAAATACTTGTGAGATAAAATAAAATAGGTAGCTTAACATCTAAAACATAATAATTATTTTTTAGCTTCACACTGTGTCTTGCATATAGCAGGGTAACTGAAGGAACCTGGGAACTTAGTGTTAAGACACTCTGTTTCCATTAAGACATTATCATTCTCCACTTTAGTAAGTTAAACTTTATTTTGCTTCTATAAAATGTAAAGGTCGTCTATAAATAAATATATCTAATATATAAAATTATACACAGTTTAAAAATATTTACATGTCAAGTATGTTTAGTCTGTCTGTGTATTATAAGTCAGACATTTTTTATTTTTTACTATAATTATTTAGAAGTATTAAAACATTACTAAACTAGAATCCGTCGAACGGTAGCGGTACAGCGTTTGACTATAAACGTGAAGGTAGTCGATTTGATTCTCACTTGAAGTTATAAATTATTTTCCAGTTTTAGTAACAAGATAAAGCACTGGGTCAGGTCACTCCACTCAACACGCTATATATCGAAAATGGATGGAGCGGAAGGTGAGGTGGGGAATGTCTTAACGCTAGGTTCCCTCTACTTACCCTGCTGTATGTGAGATATAATTCAAATCTATTTATCTTTCTTGCCAAGCATATTATATGATATCTCACACCAAATAGCTATGTAAATATTCTTATGTACCTATCTATGTAGATTTTGTATATTATAGACACACAAAAACTTGGCGCCATCTTAATTAAATACAAATAAACTACTTCATACGTAAACTTCGTACGGCCTTCAACTTGGACGCCCGATTTTTTTTAATGAAAAATAACTGTTTTTTAACTAAAAATATTTCCTTTTGTTATTTAATAGTAAAAAACAAATAATTCATTTTTTTTAATAATTTAATTTATATTAATATCCATGTTAAACATTTATGTAATGATACAACTGTTAATTTTTAAAAAAATATCTGTCATGAAACATAACTAAAATCATCGTCATCTTTAAAAGAACATCCGGTACAGTATACGAGTATATACATTAGCTTATAGAGTACTTTAGAGTAGAGAAACTTCTAGAAATAAATATAATTAACTTTTAATAATAAAATGTTAGAACGTATGTATTTATATTTGAACGCTGTCTGTACATGAGAAATATATGAGAATATCAATTTCTAAGGCATCTATCTATCAATGTAATAGAATCAAAGCAATGATTTTTCAAATTTTAATCTTTTTGTTGTCTTCCCTGTTTGTCTGTGAGTTTGGGCACGCTAATATTATAAATGGCGTTATGGATTGAAATTCAGTTTTTGTTTTTCAATTTTGGCAAAGTACCCTTAACACAATATAATGTGTGTTATTTAAATAGGTTCATAAATAAAAATATATATATTATTATCTACAAAATAATTATTTTACTGAAATGGCTGACATTTTTGTTTTCTATGTAAAGTTATTTATAATAAAATTATTAAAAAAAAAATATTTCAAATTATTTAAAATGTTATTAAATACAAAGCAATATTATATAATATTTATTAGCTAATGTATTTTGAACTAGTTCTTCAATTTTATAGTCATACCTATGTAACTGTTACGACAAAATAAACAACATTTGAAAGGAATTGTTTTGCTAAATTGAATTTTGTTTTACGGCTTCCAATCAATTGCTTCATTTATTACATATTTTAGTTAATATTAGCTTGCTAACCTTTATTTCTCCCTCTGACCTATAAATTGAGAGTTACATAAAATTGTATTTTTTTTAATTAAAAAGCAAATAGAATGTCTTGAGCCCAGGCTCCTTCTGCCTTATTGATCAATAAATATATTTTTATTTTATAACAAATAATACAATTATAATATTTACTAATCAAAATAATATTGAACAAAACTGCTCTGTAATATATATTCTTTTTTAGCAAATTATTTCGTCTTCAATGCGTAACGGTGCAAAAATCATGATTGACATATTGACTTAATTGACACATCGTAAACGTCAGTCAGACCGCCGCCGCAGAATGGCGGCTCCGTCTAAACCAGCGGTTTGCAATTTTTACATTGAAAGGAATTTATAAAAAAATATTTCACCTTTCTACTCCCATCACGTGTTGTAACACGTGTGTTCTATTGATACCATTTTATTTGAGTAACTGTTTTGTTCAATATTTGTGTTATGTATTAAAATCTTAGAATATAGTTATTGTTATAATGTAGTTGTTATTATTATTATTAGTTATAATTTTTAAATAATGTCAAATAAATACCACTGCTCTAGGCATTTTAGTTTTTTTATCGTTTCATATGTACGAGTATGTTACAATTCAAGTAACATTCAATATCCGCTCTACAATAACTAGTTAGGAGTACAATAAAATTAGCTCTGACCATATAGAGTGACTATTTTGAATGATGTTATCAAATACTTCATAACTTAAACTATTTTTCTTCGTTTCCACCCATTGCAAAAATTGCAAGAGAGAATAGAATGTCAAGATACTCCATTCTTCGCTTTCCGAATGAATTCAACACATTCCGTGTTGAGTGGCAAAACTCAACATCGCACTTAATCAACAGACATAGAGCGGTAAAAGAATTAATTCTCTTTTTATTATTTACTCTCGATCCGAACTCACAATCATCATGATGAAAGGCTCATGGCTAATAAGAATTCCTATATGTGTATGCGTTTTCAATTCAATGTAAGATTTATCTTTACATATATAAATATATGTTACATTACATATTATTCTATATGTCTAAAATATATTTAATAATTTACCACGTACATTTAAAATAAAAAGCACATGCCCGACACACCCTACTCTACGTCATGTCGACGTAAAAAACATACACCTACTTAACAAGATCTAATTATAATACTCGTCTGCAAGAATATATAAAAAAATCATTTTGTGATTTCTTAGTGACTAATGTTTCTTACTTAGTCATTAACAAAATACTCATGTGGACTTAGGTTATGTGTGAATCCAGGTTGTGAGAGTCAATGCAAATTTATATTGGCATATGGAAAGATATGGAGCACTAGGTTCCCTGATATGTGCGGGATACAGCGTGAAACTAAAAAAAATTAAAGATATGGAAGCAAGTTCTTAATGGCAAAGGAAGGAGAAAGAAATAGGTACCTACACTTATTTGATTTTCCTTTCAAGGCATGACGTTGAAAAATTATAGTTATTTTTTTTTTCTGGGTAAAAACTTTCTATATTTACTTTAAATTTCTATGTTTAATATTTAAATAACAAATGAAATTCTACTTATTCGAAATTTTTTATGTTAGTCCTTATGTTAGCAATAGTGCGGATGGGTTTTTTTAGTTAACAATGTAATTAGAACGACTCGTTCATGGCGATTGTCGTTTAAATTTTTAATATTTTTGTCATTGTAAGATGGAGTAGCAAGGTTGTACTACTTTATGAGCCTATATACCATTTTTTATCTTTCTAAGTCTATCGTTAGTTCTTAGTGAATTATCAGACAATCTTTCAGAGATATAAGCGTTTTAGATATGTATATAAATATCCTCTAATACATTATACTGTAGTTTGGGTGGGAAACCTCTGTTATTAAAAGCAAGAACGGCATCAAAAGTCAACATAATCGATGCAATTTTATTCTAATTAGAAATAAATATTATGTAACGGATCTTTCCAAATTTCATAAAAATTACGATATATTTAATAAAGTAACTAAAATTCCAATTTTTTATCTAATACATACCGAAACGTTAAAATAAAAATAATAAATTCCTAAGCTCAAGTAATGGTCTTTTAATGTATTGCATTTTTCTAATCTACAATGACTCGACACGACTTTTAATGTAATCATTTTAATTGGACCCACACCAGATTACTTTAGTCGGAAATCTTTAATGATATATCGGATCATCGTACGAGGTTTTTACCGACTTACTCACATAGGAATAAAACTTTAATTAAGTTCAAGAAATATCTTTTAACATTCTAAGTATTATAACACTTATAAGTATATCAATGAGGCCATCATGGCTCAGGGGTGTGATTGTAACGGGACGGTTGTGGGTTCGATCAATACTTGGAGGGAATGAATGAACTTATTAATATTGTCATTTCTTCTCTCTGGCATCAAGGCTGGCGTTGAGATTCGCCACTCAATTCACAATGCCTTGAATTCCGCGAATATTTAGAAATGGTGTGTCAGTGTAAGTACTAAAGTGTACTTAGCACTAGGTTCCCTATGCCTACCCTGCTATATGCTGGATACAGAGTAAGGCTCATTTATTTTTTATTCTATTTTAAATATACTACCTACCTACTGTACCTACTGTGTACAAAAATAACTTCTGGTTTTTTATATTATTACTAAAGTTATCTTATATAAATACCTTTACTCGGTATTATTTTAACAATTCGGAAGTGACGCATATTATGTATCGATAACTATGAGACACCTTACTCAGAAGTCAGACGGGATGCTATTTTTTGCCTTTGTCAATATCGTAAATTATCGATGTGTCGATAATATGACTGCTATTTCATTTTTTACTGTAGCAATTCTTTTAATTTGAAGAAAATAAATGTGTTTCTTATTAGTTTGTGAAAGCTAAAATGTAATATTTAACCTTCAATATTTATTTTATACTTAAAACCAGTTATAATGTCGCTTGTTATAGTTATTACATATACCTACGTAATTATATAATTAATGTAAATTTACGTTTATTTTACTCCACGCACATAGCAAAGTAGACAGAGGGAACCTGGGAACATAATGTTAGATTTCCGAAAGAATTAAGTAGAATTACGAAGACATTGCTTGTTGAGTGACGGAACTCAACGCCGCGCTTTGCCTCGTTACCATAGCGAGGTAATGAAAATATTAAATATATCATTTCCTCAAGTGAGAATCGAACCTACAACCTTTCGCCTTCACACTCGTAAACTTGTACTCCTGCGCCACTGATATAAGTAGTATTCGCTACGGAAATAATTATTTATTAGGTAAAGTTTTAAAGAATAAGATATTATTGATATATG
The DNA here is from genome assembly GCA_018247715.1 of Heliconius burneyi. Taxonomy (NCBI): domain Eukaryota; kingdom Metazoa; phylum Arthropoda; class Insecta; order Lepidoptera; family Nymphalidae; genus Heliconius; species Heliconius burneyi. The sequence continues at coordinate 6,248 of DWGR01002276.1, forward strand.
TATAGCACATCAACCGCAATTTATAGTGAAAACGCTTGGAGGTTATTGGGCAAGTTACAGATTATTTCCTTCCCAACATTAAGAAAAATAAAATAACTATTTGATATATAGATATGGAAATATATATATATATATATATATATATATATATATATATATATAAAACATTTGCAACGAAACGACATATTTACAACTTCTTGTAAGAATATCTAATATTAAGAGGAAAAGCTTGAGGATTCTTATGACTCACGGACGTACATTAATATAGATTAATTATATTGAAAAGTTGAATCAAATGCAAGATAAATATGGAAACTATTATATTATGGTTCCCTTTGCAAAAAAATTCCGACACATTCCGGTGGTTTTCCGCCTTCGCTACCGATATAAATTTCCTATAATTATAAACTTAACTATTATAAGCATACTAGCGTATGCACGCGATGTCTTCTGTAGCTTTGCATTTTTTTAACAGCTAGTTGTTTTTCTGTATTTCGCACGTAACAGAGTAGGCAGAGGGTATTTGGGAACCTACTGTTAAGACCCTCCGTTCCCAAGTTTCCGCTGAACTCTGGAGGTATTACGTGTTAAGAAAGCGTGGCATTGAGTTTGCGCAACGCCATGTTTTGCCTCGTTACCAGAGCGAGGAATCGAACCCATAATCGGCGTGCGCCACTACTCGACTTAACCTATAGTAACTAAACATATTTTATCTTCAATAAAATATGTTTTGTTTGTGGTGCCATTTACTAAAATAAATATATTTTTTTTCTGGAATATATACATTAAACTTGAGATCCAGTTTAAGCAGTATCTATCTATGACAAATTGCACCATTTTTCAAATAAAACTTTAAAGTAACTGACTTACCCAAAGATCAACGTAGAACTTAAGAACTCGACATTTTGTAGATATTAGACTTCTTTAGAGCGTAAATACACTTAGTATAATCTCTGTAATAGTTTATAAAATCCATTTCTAATGTAATGAAAACAGCGGCTAAAATGAAATAAATAAAAAGGAAATTTTATCCTTAAAAAAGCAAAAAAGCCTCTAAAAGAATTGAATAGAAATTATAAATAAATTATGCATTTACGCTTATTCATATTAAGAGACTGTAGGTTACTTTTACCGTGAATATATTTGGGAAAACTACTAATGAAAATATATATTTTTTTTAGTAATGAAAAATTATTTAACAAACAAACATACAGACAGCGCTATTTGTTGTCATATTAATATAGTTTTACTGTCGCCATAAAAATATTTGCACACCTCTTTTCCATTGCCTTGGTACAATTCCCTTGTAATTTGTGCGACATTCATCTCAAAGTATTCCAGCAATCAAATTCAATTATAAATACTATAATTATATATTGTACGTGCAATTTATTAATAAAATTGTTTGGAAAAGCTGCTAGGTGGAAATATTACAAAATACTTTCCGCCCAATTTTCAAGACATTTCATATTGAATGGCGGAACTCAACGCCGTGCTTTGTATTGTCATCAGAACGTATAAATGAAAGTAATTTATTACTATAAGTGGCAATCGAAATCACAATTCCTTTTATTTTCATAGGTTATGCCGCTGCGTCACGACATGCGATGGCCACATTATATTTAATATTTAAACCCAGAAACCTAACATATTACTCAACCTAACTTAAGAGTATCTTTTACTAGACTATCTATCTATATTTTAAATATTTTTAAACGTTAAAAATTCCATCAAAACCACTTTGTAGAAATAGTATCAGACACTTTGAAAGTACACCTCAATGGCACGTAACATTAATTAATAATCTATATATAGATTAAAAATAAAATTAAATTGTCAGATTGAAAGTTTAGAGGACAACTACTAAAAAAGGAAAACGAGTTCGTATTTTGTATTTATTTGTAGATATTAAATACATAAAACAAAATATTAATAAATAAACTTGTTATTCTATAAATGCGGTACCTAGACCCATTTATTTACGTTTAAAAATGAAAATATTTTTTTATTTTTAATCTGTGCTTTTGCATAAAATAATGTTAAATAAATATATTATGATAATAATATGTCAAGTATCTTGTTTCTTGACTAGGTTTTTTTGGGATTCGCAGTTTATCCCTAGCAGGATAACCAGAGAGTTAGCTCTTTACCCATGGGCTTATTCAATAATATTTCCTAAGACTAGCTTCGAACCTCTCCTCTATGGGCCTGGGCTATTTCCTATTTCTACGCCCTAACGTTATATGAGGAAATCTAAAGTAAGTGATAAAGAGGACGGCGTGGCGAAGCGGCACAAGGGTGTGACTGTAACGCGACGGTTGTGGGTTCGATCCCCACTCGAGGTAGCGAAATATTTATTTACGTTTATATTTCCATTTCTTCGCTCTGGTGTCGAGGTAAAGCGCGGCGTTGAGTTCTGCCTTAACAGTAAGTTCCCTCTGCCTAGCTGTGTGCGGGATACAGTGTGAAGCTGATTTAATTGAATTTTTAAAATAAGTGATTCTCCGATTCTTATTTTAAGAAATACTTTCTTATAATCTAGCGGAAAACAGCAGTAATTAAATTAAAATTTATGTATATTAAAAATCTATATGCAAAACATGCTATGATGATTTTTTTTATTTTTATATACTCTTAAATAGGGTATATCGATTTATAAATACAAGTTTCCTGTGACTCAAATAGGGAATACCATGAGTTCAATATTAGCAAAAAATATTTTTAGAATGCGAATACAAAATGTAAAAACAGAAGGAAAAATAAAAACTTTGTCGACGAATCTATATAAAATGTAAAAAAAAGTAAATATTGTGAAATATGAATGTTGCCATTGTAAAAAACAACATATATTTCTGTAGTTAATATAAACCTATTAAATACTATGAATAAAACTTATAGAGAATCTATCATATCATATACTCGTATATATAGAGCATAAGTGAGTACTAAAAAAGGTATTTGTAAAGGAACATGTTATAAATAGATATGAGACATCGTAAAGGTTTTCTCAAATTTATTTTTAAAGATTGTTGGTAACCTTTTACCATCAGTAAATATCTCATACATTCATTGAAAATAAATAGGCAAAGAAATATATTCGATTAAATTGTATCTAGCTTAGCTGGTTTAGGCACGTCGAACGAATGAGTGATGAAAGAATGGCAAAAAAGATTTATGATGCAAAGTGATAGGGAAGAGAGGTAGGAGACCTCGGCTGACCCTCGAAAACACAGTTTCAAAAATACTGGAAACGTTACGTAAAAAGTATGAGGCCCCCCCCTGAGGGGCCTGTATAAAGAAGTTGATGACAGTGAACGAGGCGAAAGAGGTATGTAGAGACCGTAGCGTTTGGCGCTCCGTTCTCTCTGACTACCCCGGTAGGGATAAAGCGTGAAGTTTAAAATTAAAGATAAAAGTTAATTTTTGGCTAGAGATAAAAGATTTTCCATTTTCCCAGACTCCATTATTTTTCATACATTACGAGTATATTAAGAATATTTTCCATAAAGACATCTTCTAAATAATTGAAATTTACTTGGGGGGGGGGGGGGTCAACCCCTCAACATAACTTCATTTGGTAAACAAATTTAGGGGACGTGGAAATTTATTTACTTGTACAGGATCTACAGTATGTATTCTTAGAATTAAATGTTAAAATTACACTAAAGTTTAACGTTGTACGTACGTACGTAAAATATGTCAAATTAATAAGTTAACTTAAAGAACTTTTACATACATATACCATATCAATTTTTTTCAGCTTTAAGCTGTATCCCGCAATCTCGTCGAGTTCTAGTGGCATTGCGTGTTGGAGAAAAAGTAGTAAAGAAAAGTTAATGTTTTAGTGTAACAATAACTTTTCTTTACTACTTTTTCTCTACTACTCTCTAAATAATTTAAATTACCACCGGTAGCGTGTTTTAACAAAAATTTAATATAGATAAAGTACACAATATTTTTTTTCCTCTTAGTTTTCCTTAAAAAAATATGGTATAATTCCATTCCCAGTACAAATTATTCTATAATTGTATCCAACAGCCGACTATTAACTAACACCTATTGCATCATTTGAATTTATTTTTAATCAAAAAGGCAAATATTGTGCTTCTTTACAATTTTTAGATTAATCTATTCACGTCAATCGTCTACATTGAAGCTTCAGTTCCACATAGATTTTTTAAAGGAAAAGATAAGAGAAACAATCTTATGTGTCAGTAATCACCGTCGCCCATCGTTCTCTCCTATTGTCTATGCTTTTATATAAATTAACTTCACTCTTTATCCCTAGCGGAGTAGTCAGAGAGAACGGAGCGCCGAACGCTACGGTCTCTACATACCTCTTTCGCCTCATCCACTGTCATCAACCTCTTCATACATGCCCTTCGGGGGGTCCTCATGCTTTTTACGTGAGTACTTCCTCCAGTATCTTTGATACTGTGTTTTCGAAGGTCAACCGAGGTCTCCCCCTACCTCTCTTCCCTCTCACTTTGCCATCATAAAGCTTATTGCCATTCTTTCATCACTTTTAGTTGATTTAGTTTACTTAAGTTAATTTATATAAATTGTACAATAATTGGAATGAACAATTGTAAAGATTATAAATCATTTTAGATATATGATATAGCTTATGGCTGATTTGATATCTTCGTTCCAGAATTCGGTGGAAAGACGAGAAGAGAAGTGAGCAGGTTCCCTCTGCCTGCCTCACCGGGGTACAGCGTGAAGTTAAAAAAAAGACAGCCGAAAATTATAAATAGGTAACAAATGTATAGCAGATCAAACGTCAGTGTTATTAAATTTAATATTACTTTCCTTATACAGGCGTGGCGCCTAACCGAATACCTTAGTCATACAAAACCGGTAGGTGTTATTTTGTATTAAAAAAAAAACATGGGTATATTTTGTGACGTCAACACGTTACGTATAAAATAATTTCATAAACTGGTGTAATAAATGCATTATCATGGAGGAAGTGCTGCATCAAGTGATATCAAATCGTTATAGCCCTGAACTAACACCATAATTCCGGAGTCTTCCTTGCCGAGCTCTTCCTCGTATCTAATTATCTCGTCTCTGAGTAAAAGTCAGAGACTGCATACGTCATTTTTTTATAGATTCACGCTGTATCCCGCATGTAGCAGGGTAGGCAGAGGGACTCTAGTATTATAGATATACCTCCAATTTTAGTGGCATTGCGTGTTGAATGGCGGAACTCAACGCCGCTCTTAAGCGGTGAAATGAAAATATTATATAACTAAATTCATGGAACGAGAATCGAACCCACAACCTGTCGCGTTCACAGTCATACTCTTTGCCCATAAGCCACGACTGGCTCACAATACGATATGTTTCTTTCGTATCATTGTTTCTTAGTAACGTGGAGTATATTATTATAATAATTACTTCTATAGAAGCAATTAACTCCATAGACGCACAATGGAGACATGTCTGGTTAAACGTAATGATTGAAGGTTTCGATCTAATCTGAATAAATATATATGTACCTACCTATAACTTTTTTAACCTTCACGCTGTATCCCGAATACAGCTGAAAAGTTAGTGTTAGATGTAGAGTTAGATAAATATAAAAACCAATATATTTTTACATCTAGCTTCATAATTTACACCGCAAATAGCAGACCGAGAGAACCTAGTGTTATGACACTCCGGATTTTTTTACTTATTATTAGAGCGCGGTAATGAAAATATTGAACATTTAATTTCCACGAGTGCGAATTGAATCCATATAAGATTCTTCTGACTTTTCCATCACATAATATAACAATCACTTGCAATGTCTATTAACAGGAGAAACATTAAGGACAGAGAGAGTGATTTGACCAGCTGTCTCTATGTCTTTGCTTCAAAAGGTTTTTTTTAATTATGAATTACGTCAGTACAATTAACTCATTGGCAGGAATTATACATATATGTATATTATACCCCTGGGTATTTACGTTGAAATAAATATATTATTATTGAAATTATTGAATATTTAATTTAATGATTTTTGTATTCAGCATCTAATTTTTTGGAGTTCCGTGTAGTTCCAGTTTCAAATCTGGTCCTCGATTTTTACATTTTTGATTATAATGGTTACAACGCCGAATAAATAACTTTTCCTAAGCAACCATATCTTTATTATTATTATTTTTTTGCTTAGCTACTTTATGATAGGTCTATGATTTTTCATATAATGCCACTACAATGAGTGGAAGAGAGTAGCGTCTTATCTAGAAGTACAGATAGGTACTTTCTAGAAAAGTATATTTTTATATCATAATTTTTTTCATTGAAGTAATTTGTCGAAAATTGTTTTCATTCATCTTTATATAAAAGTTAATTCGGAAGTATTTAAAAATTGAATAAAATCTTCCAATGAAACGACATTTACACTACGAACTGTGAAAAGTACCAATTTCTATTAATATCAATGTCCAAATTTTTCCAGAAAATTTAATTAACTTTTCGCGTAGCTACAAAACGAGAATCAATAATATCCGTAGGTGTCTATTTCTCTTAATTTCATAATTGCGTTTTGTTTTCCACAATATTAATTTGTTTAGTTTATGCATTGAAAAAATAATATAACATGTAATTTTTAAAATAGAATATTATGATTCTGATGATTATAATTTTCCATTTTAACTATTTAACAAATGTCATTGATTTCAAGAATTTTTTTTAAAAAAATAACCATCTGTTAATGTAAAATAGTATAAATAATGTTATTATTTTAAAAATTTATAATAATAAAATAAGACGCTTTAAAAAAAATTATTCAGCGCCATCTATTGAAAACTCTTGGAACTACGTTGCCAAAGCGAGAAAGACGTATGAATGAAAAGATTGCGTGGAATAAATCTGACAACTTGACAAGAGACAAGAAAACTTAACTTGGTTGAAAGTTGAACAGCTGATAGCGCTGGGTCGAATTATGAGTAATTTTATATGATTTATATGATTTTGATAATATACATTAACTGAAAATATTAAAATACAATTGTAATGTTATCGGGCTTTAGTCTTAGCCGTGGGTTTGCTATGAACGTACTTCAGTGATTTCGTTTTTCCCGATTTATTCTAACCTCAAAGTGTAAACAATAAAAAAGGTGAGTAAACATAAGTTATTAAACATTTTTATCACTAATCTTTTATTAGTAATGGCTGTTTACAAATTATTATTTTCTATTTGGTATTTAAAATTAAATAAACTTTAACTCTTGCAAAGTAAAAGGAAAATTATTTAAAATATTCTTTTTTGACATGTAGAGTCAAAGATTATCGTGTACATACCAATTACGGCCACTTTCAGTGACTAATTATTCTAGTTTCGCACATTATTTAATAACCACTGATTATAATATATAAATAGCGGTCTCATTACAACATAAATTGTGGTTGCAGTTTGTTCGTGTATTAATCTAATTACAATGGATAAAAAGAGCCTAATATATCTATTTTTGTTTAAAAAGTAAGTGAACACTTAAGTAATAGTTTGTTATTTTTTTTAAATTTAAAATTAGCTATGAGTCTATTAATAATACATTACGTTTGTTTAAGTTTAAGTAGAGTTGGTCTGCTAACTTAACTAACTGTGCGCGGTATTACATTCTATTTATAGATATATAAGTCCATCAAGTAAGTATTATACCCGTATGTCACATACACATTTTTTTTAAATATTGTGAAATTTAAAAATTATCAGTTCAGTTAATATATAAGATAATAAAGTAATTAAGGAAAACCATTATTCACAACTTACCTCAAAAA
>DWGR01002277.1:0-14016 GCA_018247715.1 Heliconius burneyi
TTTCCTTCCACGAGCCACGGATCTGTGGAATGGCCTACCCGCAGCAGTGTTTCCAGGTCGATATGATATGGGTACCTTCAAAAAGCGCGTCTACCTCCACCTTAAAGGCCGGCAACGCACCTGTAACACCTCTGGTGTTGCACGGGGTCGTGGGCGGCGGTAATCACTTGCCCTCGGGTGACCCGAACGCTCGTTTGCCTTGTCCTTTTACCATAAAAAAAAACACTGCATTTTGTCTAAGCAGAGCAAATGACAATTATGGAAATATAAGTATTCTTTTGAATAGAAGATTCAATCGATGACTTTAAACTAAATAAAATAAGAATGGTTTTAGAACCTTCCGAGCCGATTATATAAAATCATGCTATTAACTAATCCTATTCATTTATCTTGACTTATCCCTACATTTCAGGATCAAAGGATCAGATAGCGTTATCGCCCTTATAGGTATTTAATGGCAGCATTAATTTTATGTTTTGTTTCTCCCATGGGATATTGTATGTATACAGGTGTCTTATTTTAGATCACAGCTTAAGCTTTGAATAGATTGACCGTAATTTAAATACCATTTATGTGGCGTAATAGTAAAATTGTATGATATATGGTGAAGCTGTTGTGGCCAATCATACAACTGTAAATGTGACCGTCGTAGGTTCAATTTTTAGTCGATTTTTTTATTTTAATTCTTCATTCTGGTCAAAAGATAAAGCGCCCAGGTTTGAGGTCCGCTCAGGAACCCACAATGTTTCGAAAATTGGTTGGGAAATACTTTCCATTTACGGGATAAGGAGTGAAGTTTATTTTTTCATACGATGTATTCGATTCGCTCATTAGAAATAATAAACAGAGAACAAATATATAAAATAATGGCTATTAACCCATACGACTTTTAAAATCAAGGGAATATTCCGTATTACATACATGTGTATAGTGTCAATATAAATTATAATAATGCTTCGTCAAATACTCTTGCTAGGTGCTAATTCCAGATAATTTAATATCTGAAGGGACGGTAGTGTCAAGTCGAGCGCGATGCAAAACACATTCGTAGTATCCTTTTCTTGTGCCTCTATTGGAAAACCTCTGGGTAGATTTAGAGTTTTTAAATTATTGTACAAAGCTACAAGCACACAACAGAATCTCTGAATGTCAAACTTGTAGGTCATATAAATTTATGTGACTCGGCCGTTGATTTGTACACACATTTATTTATGTTTATAGAATGTTCAACGGTCGATCACATAAAATTTAACTATATTAATAAAAAAAATAGCAGTTAAGAACTAGCTTGGTCTTACCTAGAGATTTTATTACTTTTTATAGAGAAACAACTTCATCGAGACTCGGCTTGTTTCTTAAAGCATGTTTTTGATGGGATTTATATTATTAAGTAGACATACTATTTATATTTATTAATAATTAATTAAAATAAAGAAGAACCAGGTAATATTGTCTCTTCCACTTTTCTTCCTACAAAACTTGATGAGCAACAGCATACTATACATTCGAAAAAAAAATCATGCAATATGCATACATAACTTAGTGTCAGAACACTCCGTTCTCCATTATGTGTTGGGTAGGAATAACCCCTTACCATATTAACGCAAAAGTAATATGAATTAAAATGCCATAATACTAATAGTAAACGTTACTTTTTTAAAAATAACATAAAAAATAATCGCAACTGAAAATAATCGCTACCGCTCATACTTTGCACCTTTTAAATTATGTTCGACATTTGGAAGCACTTTGTAACATTCGTTAATGACTTAAGTTTTGTTTCGTAAGGGACTGGAAATTTTTGCTCACACACTAACATTTGACTGACTTTAACTGTCAATGGGCCCGTGTTACATTTGAAAAAATGAAATGGTGTAAAATTTCTCGAAGAGTTTATGCTTCATCATTAAATGTGACGTTTTGATTCAGTTTTTTTTTCTAAAACTTTTGTTAGTTTTGAAATGCTTTTTTAAATAAGAAAAATAAATGTTTCGAATTATTCGACTTTAAGAGACATTTTAACGAAATTCCTTTAATTCTTTTTTTAAATTTTATTTGCACAAGCGACTTATTGAAGATAATCATCCGGGAATTTTAAGTTTAACGCTCTTATCCTTGTATAGAGATAATCTAAAGTCATGCAATGTTACGATTTCGGAAACGGATAATAATAACGGATAGAGTGTCTTCATACTGGGTTCCCTCTACCTTCCCTGCTATAGCGGAATACAAAGTGTAGTTGACACAAAATTAACATTTCATATAACTGTATAACAATTAATGTGAAAACGAAGTATTAATTACATCTCTTTTGGCTTTTTCTTTAATAAGCATTTAAAATCCAACTTCCAACTCCTTAATTACTAATTACGGTGGCACTTTGTTGTTTTAGTGTAAATTGTGATTTTACCTGTATTTATTTTTGGAATTTTTTCATTTTGTTAACAGAGCTTTGAAGATACCTATCCTTCACGAGTGAATGATTTCATTCCCCCGAGTAGGAATTGAACCCATACGTCGGGCGTACAGTTAGACGCTATCCAATGCCAGAACAATCTTCTTAAAAGTTACGAACAAAATTACACACGTCAAACATAATTCTGTAATATCCATCTAAAATTGGGGGAACGTCAACATTTGATGTTTATTAATGGATTCAAAGTGTTCACTTCTAACGTTTACCTCCTGTAATTTGTCATTCGAACTTGTACCTATCTTGTAGGTGATGTATTGTATCCATTAACTTAGAGGCTATCGTAGCGGAGTGTTCTAGCGGAGTGTCTGCTACTTGGGGTTTGATTTCCACTCGATGAATGATGAAATCGAAATAATTTTATTTTGGCATGGGAAATACAGCGGTGGGTCAACTTTGGAGTAGGGTGGCAAAAGTGCTGAACAAGAGTTGACTGATTATTAGAGCTCCCCCTCTTAAGGAAAAAACTCGTATACAATCACTCTGTGGTTCGTCTGTCTGTGAGGTGAGGAAACACATACAAATTAAGTTTTAAGTTAACGTAGTCAAAATTAGTAAGCGTGTGAATTTTGCTACATTTTGTAAAAATAACCTAAAGGGTATTTCACGTGGACCTACAGCTACAGACAAGGCAATTAATACTTGAGAACTTACAATACAAATAAAGGAAAAAAATAGAAAGATGAAAATGTATATTTATATAATAGATAAAACTATTACGGTCTGGGCAAAAAGTATGGAACCTGGGACCTCTCCCCTATAGTAATAAAATGTATGTCATTGGATAGGTTATTTCCGTAGGAACAACTTTTGTGATGAAAGCTTTGTTGTCACACTCGTCCGTTGAGAGGTATAATAATTACATTCAAAAGTACTAAAATTAAATCTATTACAAGATCTCTAGCCTGGTATTTAATGTATGCGTGACTTAGGAGTCATTTATTCTATAATGTAATTTAAAAATATTGCTGGTGCATTGAACTCTTGACCCTTCTGTGTGCGGGATACAGCGTGAAGCTGATTTATTTTTTTACTTTACTAGTTTTCCCCCGCTTATTAGCTTTATTCAGAGCTTTCTTCTCTTTCGGATATCAGCGGATATAGATATACGAGTACGTCACATCACTAGTGTGTATGTATGTGTACAATATTTCTGATATTCCAATAATTTCCCTGAATAGCTGCACACTATTATCGGCATTTATAAGAGTAGGTAGAGAGGACCTGGTGTGAAGACACTCTGTTTTCCGCCCGGATGTGAGACAAATTCGTGAGTTATCTGTTGAGCAGCGGAACTCAATGACACCCAAATTACTCTGAACTCAATGACTCAATCAAAGTGGGAAAAAGATTATCTACCCACTGTCCTCGAATTAATTAAAAAAAAGTAATATAATATACCTAAATTAAAAAAAAGAAAAATGCACGCTTAGAAACGCTCTTGATTAATCATTTTTATATGTAAATAGCGTTAATCTTGTAAAAATATGAGGCAGAAGGCTTAGAGGCACGGAAAAAGGTTGCTTTCGAATTATTTTGTTTAAGCTTTTCGAAAGCGATTTTCATACATATATGTGTATTTTAAGCATTACATATCAAAGCAATATCTTTGTGTGTGGGTAGGAGAAGAGACTAGTGTAAAGACGCTCCGTTCTCCACGCACTCCTCAATTTTCGAGACATTGCTCAACAGTACCATTTCTTAAATTGGGCAACCGTGTGTCTTCTCCACTCTTTACAGCGGTGTTTCAATGTTTGCATTGATTGATTGTTATTATTATATCAATTAATTTTCCATTTTATTAAATTACCTCTCTGGGAATTTAAAAATGTCTCAATGATTCGAATTAGAGAGGGAAATTAAAAAAGAAGTTTGGAGATAAAAGAGAAGAGACGGAGAGTTTTGACATCAGGTTTTTTCTGCTTACTCACTAATGACAAATAAATAAAAAAATATTTCATGATCTTAGATAAGAAGGTAAATGTATGTCACTATGAGAGAATATCCCAAAAACGGGATTAGACCGTTGAAGAACTACGGGAACGATGGAAAACAACAGAATTTCGATTTCTTATCTCAAAGTCTTTTCAAACAAAGTTGCAGGCGTCGATTAGTATAGATATAAAAGTCTTGTACTCAAGACACTTCAGCATCGACTCGCTTTAAACTGGAACACACGTTAATACATTGTCTAAGCAACAAAAGCTCTATAACTCAAACTGCAGAGTCAGTTGAGCAACTGCCAATGAGCTTTACAGTTCGATAGGCTTTTGAAATATCTATGGGGAAATATATCGTACGTTTAGTGATAAAACAGTTTTTGCTTATCTTTTCTTATCTTATTCTTATAATAACGTTATTAAAGAAAATATATTAGTTGTAGGCAAAACTAATATTCTTCTATTCGCCTGAGCTGACCAGCTCTAATACACCATATTATTATATTGTGAGCTTACTGGCTATAATATTTAATAATATTTCAATCCTTATTTAATTGTCATCTTTTATGTAAAATAAATAAAGGCCAGTCCTGGCGCAGGAGCACAAGCGTGTGTTTGTAAACGCGACAGATTATGGGTTGGATTCCCACTCAAGGAAATTTAAATATTTAATATTTTCATTTCTTTTCTCTGGTATGAAGCGCGGCGTTTAATTCCACCACTCAACCTGATTTTGGAAATATACAATATTCGGAGAATGAAGAGAGTAATCGTTTATGTACTTGTATGTATGTGTATAATGTAATGTACTTATGTATGTATGTAAGTATTTATATATGTATGTATTAGCACTTTGAAAGATACTCTGTAAGTTAGTTATTTTTCAATTGCAGGAATGATTTTTTTTCATTTCCTCGCTCTAAGATAAATCACGGCGTTGAGATTCGCCACTAACACGCAATATCTGGGGAATACAAAATCTTAACACTGCGTACCCTCCGCTTACCCCGCTATATGTGAAATACAGCATAAAGCTAAAAAAATACAAGTAATAAAAAATAATACATTACAAACATCTTCACTTGAATAAAGGAAAACATCCTCTCAAAATACATAATATATCTCGAGAACTATTAATAGTTAGAATTTCGCGTTTTTATATCCGACGTTTAATTTATCACTTACATCGTATATCATGTAGCCACTTTTATATCAACCAACAAAAAATGGAAAAAATGGAAGTAGGCGCATTTGGTATATACTTGCTTCTTACTGGCAGTGGCTGTGAATTCAAATCTGGACAAACTTTTCGTAGCTTCATGCTGTATCCCGCATATAGCAGGGTACGTAGAGGGAATATGGGAACCTAGTGTTTAGACACTCCGTTCCCGTTAAGAAACTTCCATACCCCACTTTCCGCTGACTTCTGGACGCATTACGTACTGAGTGGCGGAACTCAATGCCGAGCTTTTCAAGAGAAGCTGTATGACTGAAACTTTTTTTTATAAAAATTTTATATGGATAGTACTAAATATTTTCGTTTAGTTTATTTCTGTACGTTGTCTCTTTAAATGGCGTGAAATATCGCAATGACAATGGAATCAAACTCACAACTATTGCTTTGACAGTCACAAGCTTGTGTCCCTATGCCACGAGTGCCTCAAGCATAGCATAGATTATAATGTACCTAGTATTTTTAGGATTTCGTTGCTTTTAAGAAAAACAAAGAACCATTATTAGATCACTTTGTTGTCCGTCCATCCGTTAATCAAAATTAATAAGATTTAGAGTTTCGGTTGACCTAGAAATATAAAATTTGGCTAGCATCTACACGTAGTAAGGAAGTGAAAATTATACATTTGTAGTTAATTCCTTAAAAATAAAAGGCTTAAAAGGGGTATCCCCTTTAAATTTGGTATTAAAGCCGCTAGTAGCCGCAGGTGAAAGAGCTCTGGCTAAGTTAAGGTTGAATTTCACAAAAAGCTCGAGACCTCCAATTTTTGTACAGAACATTTGGTGGGCGAGCCCGACTCACACTTGTCCGGTTTTTTTATTTCTTATATAAACATTGTGGCTTCACTGTTTTAGGTAGAGAAAATGCAGTGTTAAGTTCTGCGAAATGTCCCTTACATTTCGTGTTGCACAGCAAATTGGCAAGAAGTGCAAAACAATGTATCTAAGCACTAAGTTCTCTTTGCGCACCTCGTGCTCAATAGTTTAAAATTAAAATAAAAAAAGCTCCTATTCTTCAAGACAATCTGTAAATGGGACCTACTTTTGTTCTAACGTTAAGAAAATATGAGTTTAAAAATCTAGTACGAAGCGCGTTGTGAAGAAACTTGTATAAATAGACCGAGTACACGTTTAATAGTGTTGGGACATACTCGATGATGTTTTTTATACTTATCTAATATATTTAAATAACGCATAATTTAAAAGGAAACGTCTTCCGGTTAGAAGCGCGCTTTCATGATTTCAGATGTATATTGTTATGAACGTAAGGCTGAATGGTAAATTGCTTGTAAAAAATGCTTGTAAATATTATATAAATCAAGAATATTTTAATTTTAATAAAAAATCATTACTAGTAGATGGTGTAGTGGCGCATCGATAAAGAATTAGACAGTTGAACGAATATATTTCTACGATTGGAATTTCAATTTAAAACCACTATTTTTAGCATTACATTTAGCAAATTATCGTAATAAAGAAATTTTAAAAAAATACAAACATCGATATACCACACATCACTAGTCTGTTGTTTAAAGCTCTAGGCGTCCTAATAAGGCCACACACGAGTCGTGTCAGTTGAAACGTTGACGTAGACAAGAAGTTTACGTGTGTTTTAGTTTTAATGAACTATTTTTTTCTACTAGTTTTTTGGTGTGAATTCACTTGTTTTTAGACATTTTTTTTAAATTTTTTTTTATCATATAAGATGGGTAGTTTAAAAATACTTAATGCCATTCTCCGTTTTATAATCTGGAAAAAAATTACTCAAATTTATTTAAATAGTTTAAATATCGATGCTTAGTAGCGCTTGGTGCCTTTTAGTATCCCTAAACAGTGAAGCTAAAAAATAAATTTTAAAAAAATATATAATATCAACATTAATTTAGATAGTAATTGAGCACATTCGTTACGTTTTTAATAATTACTTATTTTGATAAGTTTATTACAAAAAGGAGCATCTATTTAAGAATAAATTATTTTAATTTGCTTGCTGTATCAGATTGGTCTGGTAACTGGTCGCATAGCACGACGTTGCTGGCACTCAACATGCATCTAGAAAATTAGGCGTAAATTGGGGAGCGGAGTGTTTTAACACTAGAATCTCTCTTCTTGCCCTGCTATATCTGCGATATATCCCATAGCACTGTGGACCAATAAGAAAAATGAAATTGATAAAAGAAGCCAATATTTTTTTATTATGTTAAATCTCCAACACTTACGAGTACTGACTTTAATATCTATCACCTAACGGAGCATAACACTGTATATTAATCACAAAGGCCGTGAAAGGCCATCAAAAATATTTTCTAATGGGAATTGAATTTTTCTTCACGTTGTGCAGGATACGCAAATGAAACTTCTTTCAAAACGTTTTCTACTTTCCGTCCAATTTTCCGAATAAATATTTAACCTTAGTGGGCATCGAACCCACAACTATGACACGACGGAATTTAAATACATAACATATTAAACAATATAACATAATATATATAACATGCGTAGTTATAGCATAACATCTGTGTAAACAAAGCAAATTCAATATAACCTCCGGTATGCGAGACTAAGTCCCCAATTAAGTGAATGGGCTGTTGAGACAAATTAAAGGATTATGGCATGAAAACCATTTGATTCTATCAATTTACTATTATATAATATACATTTGTAGGTACCGGATAAGCTGAGGAGTTATGAATTAATTTGTAGGATAAGCAAAGAGGATTCTGTGATGCATCGTTTTGAGTAACTTTTTACCATCTAAAGATAAATGGTAAATTCACTCTGGTGTCGAGGCAAAGTGCGGCGTTGAGTTCTGCCACTCAATACCTCCAGAATTCAGCAGAAAGTGGGGAACAGAGTATCTTAACACTAGGTTCCCTCTGCCTACCCTGCTTTGTGCGGGATACAAATTTTATTAAGGTCCCATGATAATTAAATTAGTGATTCGTTAATAGCTGCACTTAAAGTTATGAATCAGTGATTAGCCAACAAAATTTAATAAACAAACTAGTGAAAATGTTGCTTAAATTGAGGCCGTCGTCTCTGACTCTGACTCCATTTGCGCGCTCTGATAAGGCAATACGCGGCGTTGTGTTCCGCTAATCAATGGTAATATCGCCAAAATTGGGCGTTGCGTAGGGAATACAGTCTTAATACTAGGTGCCCTCTGCCTCTCACAGCGTGTATGCCAAAATAAAAAGATCTAATAAACGTTTTCTAAGTGCAGTTAAACTCACATGTTGTGGCTCGCTACTGGCTAGCTTTTGTAATTGAAAATGAATTTATTTAAGGAAAAAATTGGGAAAACTACAAAGGTCGTTTCATATTGAAATTGTTTGTAAAAATATCTACGGTAGCGGGATTTGAACTCCCGTCTTTAGTTTATACTAGCGACCAAACACTGCTTCGCCCGCTTGGACTTATTGGTATGTTCTAGACAAAATAAACAAAATCTTACCATAATGTCTATGTTTTATTTTATTATATACGAGATATTACCGTAAATTTTCATATAAATCTATAATAATAATACAGTGGGTTCGATTTCCATTTGGAGAAATGAAATATTTCATATTTTCATTCGGAGTGTCATATTAGACTCCCAAGTTCCATCTGCCTACCCTATGTATGAAATTCAAAAAATAAATAAAGACAACACGCGATATTAGATGCGTCACTTTACACACACAGTTATAAGTGATAAAACTTTAAGCTTTGAAAAAAATATTGACAGTAGATAGATAGAATCTTTTACGTACCTGAAAAATAAAGATTATAAAATTTTAATAATTTTTATTTTATTATTGTCATGTACTTTTTCGATTTATGTGCCATATTTTATATGTACTTTTAATATATGAAGCCAAAAAAGGGCAAAACCAGAAAAAAAATACTAGTACAGTTCATCAACCATTCACCATTCGGACTTCCGTTTTCATGAACTTTGTAACATCAAAAGGCGATCGCAGTGTCTCTAGAAACGGAGACGGGACAAGATTTCATCTCGGTGCCCTCATAATTTGATTACACTCAATTTGAGAGTTAGGGAGAAGTCTTATAAATATCTTTACTTTATATTAAGAATAAATATATTAATGCTATAGTCGTATAATTAAAAAAAAATCTATTGTTTTTCTAAAAGTTTTATTTTTTATCATTACAGCGAAACAAGCAGAAAAATATTTGTATACATTTTTAACATTTTAAAGTGTTATTGCACAGTTAATAAAGAAAAACACATTTTTACAAACACATATATTTTTTTATATGTTTGTAAAAATGTGTTTTTTGCGAGATTTCAGTTCGCATAATATCTCTAAAATCGACGTCAGACATAAAGATAAAACGTTTTGAATATAAAATAGCGGCTATTTTGCTTCACGCTAAAAGTGGGCAATTTATCATGCAGCGGACGAGGAATAGGTAATAGAGCTAATATCGTGGTAGAGACGAGTTTGGTATAAAATATATGCATTTTAAACGTGAAAATCATCTACATGCTAATTTTTGATTAATAGCTACTAAATTTATAATATTAATAAATAGATAGACAATTTATTCTTAGCAGCAACCGCATCATGAGAGTGAGCCTAGTGTTAGAGGTTCCCCACGTAGTACGCATTTTCGAGACTTTTTGAAATTTCATGTTGAGTGGCGGATCTCAGTGCTTTGTTTATCAGAAAGAAATGAAAATTTCGAATAATCGAACCCAGAACTTTCGAGTCTACAGTGAGACCGCTACACCACAGAGTCCTTAAATATGCACATTTATAAGATAAGCCTTATAATATATGAATAGTCAAATAGATGCACTATTCTTGTCACTTTTGTAAGCGTATACGCGAGACAGACGTGATTAAATGGAATCGTAATCATTCTTAAGCATTAAGGAAACTACTGCTCTAAGTATATGTATAGTTCTATATGGTATTACTATAATTTGATTATTCTAAACGTAGTGAATTCGATTTCCATCTGGAGAATTTATGTGGCTTTAAGCTGGGTTTTGTAAATAGCACGATAGACGGAGGGAATGTACTGTAAAAATAACCATAAAAAGGTTATTTTTACAGTATATTGTTGTACATGTTTCGCCCAGTTTTCGAGATATTGCGTGTTCAGAAGTGAATTCAACGCCGCTCTTATTAATGTGACATTTTCATGCATATATTAGAAATATATATATTTAGAAAGATCTTTGAATTGATGTTTGTTATTTCACATATAGTGGAGCGAGCAGAGGGTAGGTACCTAGCGTTAAGACACTCCGTTCTCTAATTCCAGATAATTTGCGAAACATTGCTATTAAGTGGCGAAACTCAATGTAGACTGAAACAAATATTTATTCCTATGACTGGGAATCGAACCTTCAACCTTTGCAATTGCAATCGATACATTTTTTTCGAATCCACAAATAACTTTAAATTTATTTTTAATTAAATAACTTAAAAGTAAGTAAGTCTTATAAGTTATCCATTTAATTTTCCACTTGTACTAATGGCTAATTACTTAATACAAGCGTAAGTGCAATTCATTTAAATTCTAGCTTCAGATTACGTTATTACATTACTTAGTTGGCAAAATAATTTTATATATGAGACCATCGTGGCGCAGCGCCATAGTGTGTTACTTTAAACGCGACTATCGTGGGTTCGATTTCTACTGAAAAGAATAAATATTTTTTTCGGTCTAGTAAGAAGAGAAAGGGGCGTCGTCACCCCTACCAGTGCCCCCTTTAAGACAAGTTCATGAAGCATTGCATGTTCAATGGAGATACTCAACGCTGCGCTTTGCCTCGTTACCAGAGTATATAAAAAATCTAAAGTGTAAAAAAAGTATATAACTGTACCATCGTAAGAATGAAATTTGGAATGAATGTAATGATTTTTAGTACAATTTTTTATTTTAAGGATTTTTTATGATTTCAAATAAAAAAATAAAATCAGCTTCACACAATAGTAGTTTTTTAATTTCAATATTTCATCAAATACTAAAAAAGAAAAACCTTTAACTCTCCGTTCTACGCGTTGTTGTCTTTCTGTTTATTAAAGCAGAACCTTACGCCACTCAGCAGGGTGTACAATAAAAATTAATACTTAACTTTCAAGTAAACTAGACGGCCTCGTCTAGTTTTCCTCCGACTATAACACGACGGTTGAGGATTCGATTCCCACTCGAAAAAGTGAAATATTTATTTACATTTATATTTCTATTTCTTCGCTCTGATGTCGAGGCAAAGCGCGGCGAAGAGTTCTGCCACTGAACTCAAGCCTTCAGAATTCGGCAGAAAGTGGAAAACGGAGTGTCTTAACATTGGGTTCCCTCTGCTTAACCCGCTGTGTGCGGAACCCAGCGCGAAGCTGATTTAATTTTTTACTTAACCTTTAATATATAGCGGAACTCAACGCCGCGCTTTGTGTACCAGAGTGGGGAATTAAAATATTATTTAAATATATTTTTCTAAGTAGGAATCAAACCGACAACCATCGCATTAAAGTTTACGGCCTTGTACCTATTTCTAATTTACCTCTACCTATACTGCAATTTACAATTCAGTAGCCACGTGTGAAATCGCGCTTAGAATTAATTTAGTCGTTGGATAGTTAAATATAATACCTATCTACCTATTGATGTGTAACTAAAAGGATCAAACATATACCGAAAGGTTATCGAAACTGATATGTTATCATTATTAATGATTTTTTTCAGACAACCTTTTTTTAAAAGTGCTAAAGAAAATCAGCTTCACTCTGATCGAGCAACGATTTCTCTTAGGGCTTATAAAAAAACAGATAAACGTGAATCGGACACGACAACCGAGTATTCTATATAAAAATTAGAGATCTTGAGCTTTTTCTGAATCTTAGCTTCCTAGTAAAACAGTGACTTTTCTTTTTACTTATTTTTTTTAATAAAACACTATTCCATATACGACAACTGAATTACATTTAAAATTAAAACTCGGTTTCCCATACATACATATATCTTCTAGTAAATGCCACAACGGGTGTGACGTCACAAAGTGAGACCAGTGATAAATGGCTATCTGCTATTTTATTTTATCTTGTTTGTACCATAGATACGTTGTACATTTGGCTTATAGATTGAGAAGGTAGTAATGAGTACAAATTAAATCCTTTTTAAGATATTTTTTATTTATTATAAATATAAGCGGGCGAAACCGTGTTTAAATCACTAGTTTAAAAATATTAATCAAGTAAGACGAAAGTATTTAATTTATTGAAATCAAATTGCCCCATCGATCTAGACTTTATTAAATCAAAACAAAGAACTTTTCTAATTACATCTGGAGTGCGGGCGTCTGTTTAGAATTCCTTTAGAAATATTATCGATCATTGATTTAATAATAACAAAAGTTAATATTTTTATAGCTTCACGCTGTATCCCGCATTCAGCAGGATAAATATTCTAACATGCAATCATTACTGTTATTTTATAAAGAATATTATAAATCCTTATGCAAATCTATAATTTAACATCTAAGGCTGTTTCTGAACGATTAAATTAAATTTGTCATTGATATCAACACATAAGACTGTCAGTCAAATCGTTCGGAAAATAAAAAGAGCAGAACAGAACATCACGTATTGCAAGCGGGCGAAGCCGCTGGTAGACCGCTAGTACTATATAAAGATATACGAGTACACTTTTCCAAGCAAGGATAGTACCTAGGACTGTTACCCAGGTTCTTAATAAAGATTCCATTGTTACGTCAAAAGCGCACCACATAAAACTTTCTTACAAACTTTGTGCATAACTTAGTTAAAAATGTATAAACATGACGCTACCGCTTATTGGGTTGGGCTCAGAATATAAAATTGGACAGACATTGCGTTTTTTCTATAAAAAAAGTAAAATGCAATAAAAAGCCCATTTCTTCCCTTTCCCGTTAGAATTAGGAGAAATTCTCTCATAGCGCTACACTATACCCCCTAACCTATCAAATAATTTATAATTTCTGTGAATTTCTTATCTATAATTATATTTAAATTATAATTTCTAACAAATGAAAAACCGACTTCCATAATCAGAATCTAACCAAACTCTCATTAAACTATCCTCACAATGTATCCTTTTCAATAAAAAAAGAATCATCAAAATCAGTTCACCTAGTAAAAAGTTCTGAGAAAAAAAAGAAAAAAGAAACTACAATAACAGTCAAATTGACAACCACTGCGCCACGACGGCCCCTACATTAATTTTAACAAAAAAATACCGTTACAGTTCTTTAAAAAATCTCACTAACGACTGCAGGTTAAAAATACATTTTATAAAATCTCATATTTTATAAAACACACGAGCCTCGAGACGTTGAAATCTTGAGAACAAGTTTCAAGTACACTACTTTTGTTA
>DWGR01002278.1:0-14015 GCA_018247715.1 Heliconius burneyi
AAACTAGATATAAACTCTGTACACCCCTTCCCTTTTCAGACAAAGTTTTCTCTCCTCTACCCAAAGGTTGCCTGGAAGAGATCGCTCTCTTAGCGATAAGGCCGCCTATTGTACTGTTCTAAGTATTCATACATGTATTTGTCTTGTCTTTCTATTGTACAATAAAGAGTATTTTATTTTTTATTTTATTTCCCATGTGATACGTAAATAATTACAGCTATAACTTATATCAGAGTATAGCTAAAGAAAAACTCGAGTTATTCTGTACAAATGTTATTACTTCACTCCACTGTATTTTAGCATCCATTTATAAAATACATGACTGTATTTACACGAAATAAAGACAAAAGACGCGCGTAGAATTTTTCACTCAGATGTAATTTTCTTGAAGGAAAAATTTAGGAGCAATATCGGGTAGCTACAGTGACGTGAAGATAAATTCGATAGTCAATCGGATTCTTTATTATACCCATGTAACGTACACTCCTTCCACAATTTATTTTATGGTTTACTTTTCATATTGGTATATATATATATATATATAAAAATTAAGTGTGTATCACTAGTAAGAGAATCAATTTGTTATACTTGTTAATTCTGTAATAAATTTTTATAAACATGTTTATAAATAACATGATTATGAATTAAAATAAATTAAAAAAAAAAATTAAATTTTCTAATGTTGTTTAAATTTACAAAGTGCTAGAAAGTGCCTTTATTTCATGTCAACAAAGAATTTCCCCAGAACACATTTCCTTAATAAAATAAATGTCGGCAATTTGCGAGAGCGTTTATTACCAAAAGAAAAGTTCTGACGATGTTTGAAATCGCTATAATTTAGTATAAAGTACGATAAAGTTGCGTAGTATGTACGCTTATGAGGACTTAGGTTGATACCTTTTTTTTTCGAATTTTTGAATTTAAATAATTTATTTATATATTTAATTTAATTTACACAGATTATAAAATTTATAAAATTCTAATAGTCACGTGTCTGTGATAAAGGCTATAAAATGTTATATGCTCAATATTTTTCACTGTTTTAGCTGCAACATTGCGCAAATCGAGTCTTACTACTTCGCCGTCCCGAGCCCTTGTGGCTCGAAATTTAATAATATTATCTCTACGAATCCTCATTTCTCAGTAGGTGTTGAAACGGTGTTAATATCTACGAAAGTCTCGTATGGCGAAGGATACATAATGTAAAGAGTAATATGCTTATAATGATTATGTTTGTCTCGTTTTTTAATGCCGCGTAAAATTAAAAAATTATGCCACGGGACAACGCATCTAGTATTTTTTTATTTATTATTCTAATATAGGTAGGCACTATTATTAAATGTTCATGTATGGAAAATTATAACACATTGTATTTGGTATTTAATAGCAAATTAATTTATTAATCTGTAAGATTAGAAAAAATACAGATTTTTTTATTTTTTTTTAATCGAAGTAATCAAAATATAAATAGATAATTTTTTAAATATATATATATTTTTTTAAATATAATATAATAAAATTTTTAAGTTTTTGTTACTTTTTGTTATACGATTTATTAAATTATATATTTAAATTTCTAAGCAGTTATGGAGATATTGTATTAGAACATGTACAATATTTCTTTTTATAAACAAACCTGTCCATATAAAACGTACTGAACTTCAACTTAAAGCAATCAATTATACTTTTTTTACATTAATTCTTAAACGTATACTTAAAGTTCATGACAGTGTTTCATTCTCTAGACATGGTCTAATTGCTTTCTTTAATAAGTTATTCATCGTCTGTAAGCGAACATGCCAAGAGGTTAATTCAGCAGTTCTTTGAAGTTAAATTGTGGGATTGAACACGAAATCTTGCGGAAAACACTTGAGAATATTTATGCTGCGAGTAAATTGCTTGTAAGCTTCTTAGCTCTGTGTAATTTCAAAGCAAGTAGTCAGTTATCATTAGGTTGGCACTCCGTTGAATAATTTACCTACTATAGTTATTTTATAAGAGTACAAAAAGTGTGAATATAATTAGTAACTAAAACATAAAACCTAACGATTACAAAGTTAATAATTTAAATTTATTATTAAAAGTTGTATTTGCTAGTGAATTATTTCAGAAAATAAATGGTCTTCATTTTAAATTTGTTCATAAATTACTTTCATTACTTTGTGTTGTGCAATATGTAAATAAACTGGTAATTTTTAATGAAACACTTATGTTTATAATATTGAATGTTCTGTCTATATGTTTGTAAGCATGTATATAAATTACATAAGTCAAACTAGTATTAGCAGTTCCACCAGATGAGCTGCGGCATAGAATGATGACAGGGCCTAAATTGGCCGCTTAAATATTAGTTCACATAAAGCACTAAGATAAGAACGATTCAATTTCAAACTAATCATAGGGATTTCTTGTTTAGATGCGAGTTTTCTCAAAGGCTTAAGTTAGTTTTGAATTTTTGTTTGTATTCAAAGGGCAATTGTTCCATTTTAGGGCTTCGTGGTATAACTAAACTACAGCAAACTGTTTTGTCGTCGTAATAGTTGGAGAATTCGATTTCCTGGAAAAGGGAGTATTTTTGTATATGAAATTTAACATTTTTATATTCATTATATTTTAACTAATTACTCTATGATACTTTATAATAAGAATTCTAGAGCCGTGTACAATAAGAAGTATAAAAATTAATAGCTTGTCTAAACATTTTCAGCATTTTAAAGGCTACAGGCAACGTAGTGATGACTGATTCCGTTATCAATTATGAAAACTCAAATTCAAATTATTTTTTATTTAAGGAGATGTTTGCAAGCGCCTTTGAATCTTCGAATAAATATAAAGCTCAAAGCATTCAAGATAGCTTACTGATAGTATGGCAGGGAGAAATATCCTAATTATTAGACATCTCGTTCCCCTCTTTCTGTACAAATTCCAAGACAATGCAAATTGAATGGCGGTACAACAACCTTCGCGTCCACAGTGAGATGCTACGTCGCTGCGCTACGACGGCCTCAACTATGTTATTTACAAGAGATTTACTCAAGAGACAAGATTACATTCACTTTCAATCTCACGATAGAACCATTTCAGCAAAGATTTATATAACTACGATGATGTAAAGATAAATTTGATGGGCGATCAGATCAGGCGATCATTTTCGATATATTGATATTTCGTTGTAATATATTATTCTGGATTATTTTTATATAATTAATCTATGTAAAAGAATTATATTTTGATTTTGTTGTTAGTATGGGAATTTTTTATATGTGTACATATACAACTTTATTTTTTAAAATATATCAAATTCAATAACATTTATTAATAAAAATATAATATACTATAAATATAACCTGTATTTTACATTAAATGAATGATATTTTATATTAATTTAAACGTATTTTTTAATTTGTAGTAATAAAATTGTACCCGAAATATTCCGATAATTAGGTATTGAGCCATACAACGTTTTAAGTCCAATTTTTAATCGATTCATTTGATGCGAGTGATGTGTTAAGTTCACTGTTGTATAAAAGCTGATTACGTACAAATAAAAATATAACTATGCAAGCTTGTGACCACAAACCCTGATCTTTGTAACCATACTGATATTAAGAAATAGACTTTCATAGAGAGAAGAAATATTTAGACGGTTATGCGACTAGGATAGCGTGCGTAAACGCGAGCGTAAATAATAATATCGACTCTTTAATATTAGATTACTTTTATAAAGTTTAAAAAAGACATTAACATGAGACCACTTGTGGTGCATGAGCACAAAAGGTAATCGCCACTGGTTTTAGGTTCGATCCCAACTCGTGGAAATGAAATATTTATTCAAATTTATATTTTCATTTCTTTCCTCTGGTGTCGAAGCAAAGCGCGGCGTTGAGTTCCACCACTTATCATGCAATGCCTCCAGAATTCGGTAGTAAGTGGGGAATAGAGTGTTTTAACACTAGGTTTCCTCTGCCTTAAAGATATCCATGGTACGCGCAAATCGAGATCATAACCGCCGAAACAGCATTCATGATTGCGTGAAAACACTCGCTTAATATTATATTGACAGTACATGAAAGGTTTCTGACAGTTTATTTGTCGATATCTGCCACCTCATGTTCTCCTGCTCCTGGACACTAGGGATACATACATAATAGATAATAATAGATAAAGGAGTCGAAATAATATTGACGAGATATTGGGAATAATAATGAAGGCTCGATTTTTACTTTATTTCTTTTTTTTGACAGCAATATTTTATAATAATATCTTTACTTTTTCTTAATATTATTGAGCTGTGAGCAAAGAATCTTTGAATTAGCATACGGGAAATTAATTTTTAAAACCGACTTCCAACAACGAAATAAAAAGTAACAAAATATTTTTACAAACGTTTTATAATGTTTAAGGCACTGTGTTGAAAGAAGGTAGAAAAGTTATAATATATAATAATATATTTATGTGTTTTTTTTTACTCCAGTGCTTATAGTATTATATATTATTATAAGTAAATTGACTAAAACTCACTTATTGCCCTTAACATTATATATTTTAAGTCCGTAGTTCTATTCTTTGAATGAAGTTTGTTATTTTGATATATTTACATACAAATATAAAATATTTCATATAGGTAGGTATATTACATGGATAACTATTTTCTTTAACAATATTTCTCTATACTGGAATTTAAAATTACAGTACATCTTGGTCAACCGCTTTCCCCTTTCCCGTACACTTAGATTTTCTCTCGGGTATTATCTTCGAGACTAGTCGCTCGTGTTTACGACGACGTTTCCCATTTCAGCCAATTGGCATCATTTACGCAGACCTCGTTTTATTATGCAGCTTATTTCGGTAATACTGTTGTTGTTGCATTCAATGATGTACCTTTGACATCAGAGCGAAGAAATAGCTTAGCAATATAAACGTAAATAAATAATTCACTTCCTCGACTGGCGATCAAACCCGCAACCGTCCCGTTACAGAAGCACCTTGGTGCTGCTGCGCCACGACGGCCTCCATTTTAAAAAATCCTGTAATTCTTAGATTTTTTGTTACCTGCGGATCTTGAAAAATTGTGCTATATTGTCAGCTTAGAGTGGAAATCTACTACCAGACTATTAAACAATTTGTAAGGAAAGTTAAAAAAAAATTATAATATAATAAGTACATATATATATATAGATTTTTACAATTGAGAAAATTGATATGTATTCTCTATTATATATAATAAAATAAAGGTCAATTTTGTACGATTGTATAAAGACAAAAACAGATTTGTCAGGTTTACCCTCTATACCATTTATATTGATCACGTACCATTTAAGTAACAACTATTAAATATATATATATATATATATATATATATATATATACAATGTGATATGACTCCTTATTGTATCACTTTGTCGCATTATTTTGCGATAAAGATAAATATGAACCGACGACCATTTCACAAACTTCAATTCAGCATCTCCATGATAGCGTAAGTAATAACGTACATGCATAATACATTTTTGTTGATTTATTATCCCAAAAGCATTCGAATTTCAAAATAAAACCTATAAAATTATACCATGTTAGTAATAAATAAAAGTATATATTTTTACTACCTCAAATAAAGAATGCATACGAAGGATCTATTTACTCGTATGTAGAGAATCAAATGCTCATATATGTATATAATTGATAATTATATTTTTCCTGGTACTAGTAACATATAGAAATCCATATAAGAAGATCAACTCAGTCTCAATATAGTATTATTACAGGTGTTTATTTAAGTTACCGTGTTAGTTCGTGTGTGTGAAATTTTGCAACCTCGCACAAGAAAAACATTCAGTTTAAATTCTCCATTTTTGATATGCACACATTCTTTTGCAATTATTATTTTCATTTTGGTACAACTTACCATTTGGATAAAAACTTGGTTTTAAAAAGATTATTTAAGAATTAAATTAAATCAGCATCACGCTGCATCCCGCACACATCAGGGTAGGCAGAGGGTACTCAATGTTAAGACACTGCGTCCCCCACTTCCCACCGAATTGAGTGGCGGATATCAACGCCGCGCTTTGCCTCGACACCAGAGCAAAGAAATTACTCTCAAATGGACATTGAATTATAACTTTCGAATGGACATTGAACCCACAACCGAAGCGTTACACACCTTCATGTGCCCTACGCCACGACGGCCTTAAAGTTACTCCTATATAGAACCACCGTATTTATCATATTTGTGGATTTCTTTATTTGTCTTTGGAAACTTCTGATGACATTTGAAATCGCTATCATTTGGCACTGGGTTTCTGGTAGTGGTTAAGTAAATTGTACCCATAATATAACTTTACTCTAATTCGTTTTATTTTATAACTTCCACGTGTTATTTAATATAAGCTGGTAAGTTTATTAATTATTTATATGATTTATAAAAAAAAAATCAGCTTCACGCTGTATCCCGCACACAACAGGGTAGCCAGAGGGAACCTAGTGTTAAGACACTTCGTTCCCCACTTTCTGCCGAATTCCGGAGGCATTGCGTGTTGAGTGACAAAACTCAACGCGGCGCTTTGCTTCGACATCAGAGCGAAGAAATGGAAATATAAACGTAAATAAATATTTCACTTCCTTAAGTGAGGATCCAACCCACAACCGTCGTGTTACAGTCACACTCTTGTACCGCTGCGCCACGACGGCCTATATATGTTATATTTGTATGATTTTTTTTAAGAAATTAAAAGAAAAACTGAAAACATGAACACGTAAGTCCTTAAAAACATATAAACGTATATTAGGGTTAACAATCAAAACACATTTATATTTAACGGTGCTTCTTGGGAAGATTAAAGTTCTTGAAATATCGCGTCTTGTTTTCTTCCAATTGAGTTATTCAACATATTTTTAAAATTATATTTAACTAAATAAACTGTAACCGGAGGAGGATTTCCGTGTCGTATACTTGCAGATCACGTTATCACGTATTGATTGTGTAATATTTATTTATTACTTTATTATTTACAATGATAGAAAGGAAATTTGTCAGATTGTCTGTATTATATGTATTACAATATACTCCATATATTTTACAAAAACAGCGATGGTTGTGGGTAATATTATATATTATCTTAATCCCCGCTCTGGTGAGACCAATTGCGGCTTCAACTTCCTACAGACAAATTGCAATGTTTCAAATTCGAAATGCAGAGAACAGATTATCTTAAAACTCGGTCTTCTCTGCTGCAATTATACACATGAAATAAATGAAACAATAAAATTTAAAGCCAATACGTCTTGTCAGTGACAAAGCGAAATATAAAATAATATAGTTTATAACATTCTCAAGCAAACGCATAATCCCAAAGGTTGTAATTTCATATCTGGCAATCCTCTTTTTCGTATTTGAAATTTTCCTCGTCGACCGCAAGCGTCTTTCCTTTTGTTCCGGATCAATGTGGGATATGAGAAGATTTTGTGTATTTTTCCTTTAGCGCAAATCTATTATATATGTTTTTATGCTACTTTAGGTAACGCGATATTTGTGTTATGAAAAATTCGCTCTGAGAAATGACTGTTCTCACAATCCTATCATTAAACAATTTTAATACTGAAAATGTTTAGCAAATGTTAAGCAACAAAATGTTTTTCTATAGTTTACACTGTATCTCGCACATTTATAATAGGATAAGCAGAGGAAACCTGGGAACTTAAAGTTAAGATACTCCATTCCTATCAAGACACTTCAGTTACCCACTTTCCGCCGAATACTTGACTCATTGCGTGTTGAGTGGCGGAACTCAACGCCGCGCTCTACCTCATTAGCAGGGCGAGGAAGTAAAAATGTGAAATATTTCATTTCCTTAGGTGGGAATTGAACTAACAACCAATAGCGTGTACAGCGCAAGCGGGCCGCTAGTAGAGTAATAATATATTTTAAAACTAAACGTGGACCTTCAAAGCTTTTTTGTTTTGTAAATAATTATCGTTCACATGTAATACATTAACATAATATACAAACAGGCCACGGTGTCCAATTTAATTTTTCGATGCATCACAACTTAATGAAGTCAAGAAGATATAACTTGTCAAGGCAATGAAACGGAACACAAAAAGTCGATATGCCAGTAACTTTTGCAAGAAAGGCATCTAAAACATTAGAAATTGCGGAACACCTTAAAGAAATAGGATAAAAAATTGCATCTCGTTGGCATGGTTATTACAAGAAAATTACTTATTAAATATTCAAGAATATTAAGAACTATGGAAAGTTAAAGTTGAGATAAGAATAGCAAAGCTACGCGCGAGCACGAGTACCTACTCCTGCAAGATAATTTGGAAACACGCCAAAATGTAAGCATTTATACCATTATTTTTTAAAATGTGATTATAGTCTGGGGTAGTACATCTTATACGCTTATATTACTCTGCTGTAATATGTAGCAATTTTAATAGTTATTTTTTGGTGTATATTTTATAGTAGATAACATATTATATATTTTAATCAAATTATTATTTTTTTGATCTAGGTTATAGAATCAGTACTTTACGTGTCCAAGCAGCCACCATCACGTTGAAGCCGCGGTAGCGCAATGAGTCAGTAGATGCGCAACTCAGTGCTTTAACTCCTATCTATTTGTTAAAGACGAGCAAAATATTAAACTAAATATAACTTCATTTACAAATATAACAAATGAGCTCATTTTTTTTTCGAACATAAGGTTAATGCCGTTAGCCCTATTGGCTTTTACAGCGACACCGGTTGGGTTGGAAAGAGGGTACTCTGAGAGGGTCTCAGGGACACCCTGAAGAAATGCAAGCACTAAGTAGCTGCCTGTGAGGATTCAAATGAGTTCAAAACTAGATAAAATATTCTCAAATGTTACAGGTATAACTATAACTGTAACGTCAATATTGCCGAGCGCTTACATTGCTTTACTTTTCTGTTGAATGAATGTTTCTAGTTAGCTCTTGATGTAACTGATTTTCAGATACAATGGATAGTTCTGATAATATAGTCATTGAAGTTGATATTATGATATTCATTAATTAGTAATTTAATTACAACTACAAATAATTATTTGTATTAATGAAATACAATAATTATTGTAAAATAATAAACTGATAAAATAAATAATAAATTAAATCAGCTCCACCCTGGAACCTAGCGTTAAAACACTCCGTTCTCCACTTTCTGCCGAATTCTAGAGGGATTGCGTGTTGAGTGGCAGAACTCAACGCCGCGCTTTGCCTTGACATCAGAGCGAAGAAATAGAAATATAAATAAATAATTCACTTCCTCGAGTGGGTAACGAACCCAAAACCGTCGCATTTCAGTCACACGCTTGTGCTGCTACGCCACGACGGCCTCCTCTTTTCTCCCTTAAATTGCACTTGATTACATTATGTTAAATATATAATTAAAATAGGTTATATTTCATGAAACAGTTTAACTTCATATGTACATTAATACATACTCGCACATACACACAGACACACACTCTTTTTTCTTTTTATTTCAAAGCATTTTCACGTTTTGTTTCACATTGACCGAAGTAAGCAGATAGAACCTAAAATCAAAATACTGTCTTCTCCGCTTTCTCTTTGAATTCGAGACAATAATACTAGAGACTGTTCCTTTGTCATTAATCAAGTGTAATGTAAAAGAGGATTTTGTACGAGCGAGTTCTTTGTGCGAGTCTTGTGTTAAATATACTAATTGCAAAATGAGGTACTGTCCATACAAAGAAATATAAAAGTGCTGCAAGTTGAAAAACGCTATAAGATTCATAGAGGCCTCTACCACCCGTTATAACGAGTATAAATATACGAAATTATGAATGAACCGACTAAATGAAATACCTCTAGCATGCATTTCTATTCGGCTTCAGATGTGTAAAAGCTTTGTAAAAGAATATACGTATAATACCATACGTATACTAGTTCTAGTGCTTGGGATAATTGTATCCATAGTTCCATATAACCCACTATCCTCTACACAAAAAAATATAATGTGGTGAGAAGGCTATAAGCTATGTAGCATTCTTTATGTTAGTCAAAGGAACATCCAATACGAAAGAAAATGAAGACAAACAAGTAGTGGCTTTATGCCACTGCGTTTCGCATTAGGTAATGCAGGGCTCCGGCGCCCAACCACCTCAAAAGCTGGCAACGCACCAATAGCTCCTCTGGTGTTACGCGGTCTCGTGGGCGGCGGTGATCACTTACTATCAGGTGACCCGTACGCTCGTTTGCCATGCTTTTTCCAGAAAAAAAAGTAGGTGTAATAAACGTGTTCAACTGATTAAAATTTTAATTAACTTCACGCTGTATCCCACACATAACAGGGTATGCGGAGGTTGTTACCTAGTGTTAAGACACTCCGTGCCCTACTTTCCGCCAAATTCTGGAGGCATTACGAGGCACTACGTGTTGAGTGGTGGAACTCAACGCTTTGCCTCGACACCAGAGCGATAAAATTGAAATATAAATTTAATTAATATTTCATTTCCTCCATTGGGTATTGAACCCACAACAAGTCGCGTTGAAAGTCACACTTTGTGCGCCTGCGCCACGACTGGCATAAACAAACTTATTAGCTTTATAAAATTAACACAAAAGTATAGAAACCGAAATCTATTTAATTGAATATAATCATGAACAATTTCAGTGTCGCAGCAATAATACAGTGACAAATATATCTGTCGCAATAAAGAAGATTTTATCACATAATAACCATCAAAATGATATTAGCAGGGCGCGGCGACGTCAATGACTATTCGTCCGGTCGTAGTGTCGTATAATTAGATTGTGTCTGTACGAACATTTTGATTGTCAATAATAAGTCATGGAGGGTGAAGTGATAGCCTTCTGTGTTTCTTGCTCTGTGCTTGTATGTAAAAAACTAGTGATATTCTTAGGTTATAAAACCTAAGAATATCTTAAATAAATTATTTTCATGAATCATGTTTGTGTTATGTATTGTATATGTCTATTACTTTCCCTATATATGAGTACATCAACTAATATACATATCTGTATATTGTAAATAACAAAACGATTTAATCAACTTTGATAACACTCAATGTCTTGGTAATCGGTTCGGTTTTATGTGTTTTGCTTATAAAAATCCGGTCGCTCTTTAACCGACTTTTGTAAAAAGAGTTATCAGATATTTTAATCCAAATGATTCTGACATCAGTGTTGAAAATTTTAAATTTTATATGCTTATCTCGAATATTCGGCTTTTGGTAACACATGATTGTCGGCAAAGTCTGCTAGGGGTTAGTTAGCTAGTGTGACGCATCAGGAATAAACTACATTTGCCCGATGTTTGTCGCCCTGTCAAAGTTCAACACCCCCAGTATATATATATATTTATAGGTAAAATGATGCATTTTATTTATTTTATAGTATAAAGTACACCATTATTTACTTAATAACATTATGAATAAAATTGAAAATTAAACCAGCTTCACGCTGTATCTTGCGCACATAAGGGTAAGCAGAGAGATTCTCCGTTCCCCGTTCCGACAAGATTATTCCTTGTTGAGTAGCTTCATCAGCATACGGAATGCAATCGCTGCCGAATTCTGGAGGTATTACATATTGAGTGGCAGAACTTAACGCCGCGCTTTGCCTCGACGCCAGAACAAAGAAATGGAAATATAAACATTTCACTTCCTCGAGTGGGGATCGAACCCACAACCGTCGCGTTACAGTCACACTCTTGTGCCGTTGCGCTACAGCGAGATTAATTGTAATTTCTTTCTTTCTTAATATCTTTCTATATTCTGCAAAGTTCATAAAGCTTGATATATTTTTTTAATATTTTTAATTTGTTACTCCATACTTAGGAATCTCTTAATAAGTAGCTTACAGTAAATACTTACAAAAATACTTTTATTTGAAACTTTTCACTTAGTAATTTTAACTCTTTGCCATTTGGATCACGTTATATCACAGTTTTACAACTTGAGGACCCCTTTGAAGAGATCGCACTGCGCATGACGTTGCCGTAGCGCCTAGCGGGAACATTAAGGATACTCGGTGACCGGGCTCAGAGCGAGAAGGACGGCTCGCTCCTCGATATTCTGTGTTGGAATATGGACGACGGTAACTCGTAAACAACGCGATTGTCAACAACATATTATATTTGTTGGAAATTTTTGAGTGAAAATATTTATTCTGACCGTGATTCTTTAAGTAAACTCTTTTTATATTATTGTGTTTTCTTTAGTAAGTGCTATTTAAAATGAAGAGAAGAAAATCATTTTTGTGATTATTTTGTTTATGTTAACATGTCATTAGTTTGACAGATGTGCTTGTGAAGTGCAACGACAGATATTATATAACGAGTACACTTCTCTGAAACGTGACAATGAAAGTTATAATAGCGGTAGCGTTTTGCGGTAAGTACCTTACGATAATAGAGTAAATAAAATCAGATTCATGTTGTATCTCACATTAACCAGGGTAAGTAGAGGGAACCTAGTGCTAAAACACTCCGTTCTTCACTTTAGCGAATACCGGAAAATAATGATGAATAATATTTCATTCCCCCGAATAGGGATCGAACCTACAACTGTCATTTTACAATCACATTTTTGTGCACCAGCGCCACGATAGCCTCGAAAAAAATTGCTTATATATTTAGAGGGTAGCTGTCTTCAGATATTAAGTTTAATTAATATAGAAATACAAATTAAGATACGTCCGTTCCCCGCTTTCCGAAGAGTTTTGGAGGCATTGCGTGTTAAGTGGCGGGACTCAGCGCGTGTTGCATTGAAATTGCCTAAGAGAAAAACAAAATAACTCTTCTTAATTATATTAAAACTACAGACATACCGTCATGGCGCAGCGGCACTATAGCGTGACTGTAACGCGACGGTTATGAGTACGATCCCCATTCGGGAAAGTGAAGTATTCATTTACGTTTATATTTCCTCGTCACTACAGCAAATTAATTACAATACTCAAATAAATATTTCTTTTTCTCCAGTGGAGATTAATTAATAATAACAATTATGTTATTAATACTGTTTTTCTGTGAACTATTAATACCTATTGCTTTATCTCTATCCATATATCTGAATATGTACTTATTTCAATTAACAATAGGTGTATGTTTTTCTATAGCTTATTGCTAAAAAATATTTAAAATACCAAACTTCCAAAACGCTGTAGTAACGTTTGTGTAAAGCTTGAACATTTCTGAATGTAGAATAATAATGTCTGTTAACTTAAATTAATTTAAAATATATGCATCTCCTAACGTGATTAACTAATCAAGAGTGAATTCATTCAATTTTCTAAGACAAACAAGTCAAGAATATCTGTTAGGATTTTAAGAAATGGCTTACTATTTTAGGTAATCTATAAAAAGCTTAACGATATTAATAAAGCAATAAAAATATCATTTCCTTTCCTAAAAAAGTAAATAAGATTCAAAAAATTTAAGTTCTAATACAATGAAGTACTTAATAACTACTTCGCCTTTGAATTTATATTAAGCACTGTTAAATACATTTAAAATTAACTTTCAACTTTTAAGGCCAGCATTCAATATTTATGTAAGAGGGTTACTCTAAATGTGATTATAAAGGCGTCCTATTTTAATCCCGTCAAAGCTCAGCACTCAGAACATTCACGGAGTTCGTTATCATCTTTAAAATAATTTAAATATGAATTTTCATGAAGAATCGTCGATTAACGGAATTGAATAAATTCCTTATTTCAGGCAGCTGGCAGAAATGGCTAAATGTGTTTTATTTTCATATCTATTAACTTTTAACAAAATGAGGTTGAGGAAAAAAATGTATCAAAACTCATCATTCTTTCCATTGCTTATTTAAACAATAATAATTAGTACTTTTTATTTTATTATTTTCTACTAATAAAAGTTGTTATCTGAATAATGATTTTTTTAACAATACATAATAACAATATCGTTGTCAAATCCTAAAAGCTTTTCTTAGTCGTAGTAAAATTCCTACGACGTATTTCAAATAACATCGTGAAGAATAAAC
>DWGR01002279.1:0-14014 GCA_018247715.1 Heliconius burneyi
ATAACCGCCACATGTTTTGCAACAATAAGCGAAATTATCATGTACTTCAAGAAGGCGAAGCCGCGGATGGGTCACTAGCTAATTATAAAAATATGAAATATATTACAACGAATATAATTGTTTATAAAACAGTAAAGTACACACAATGCATTAAAATTTTCAGTAACCTGCTCTTTGATTACGAGGTAATTAACTTTTGTGCTTCATTAATTCATAATTAATTATTGATTTCCATTTTGTTGACAATTACTTGAATAGTTCTTGCATAATTGACGTTTCGGTGCAATTGGGGAATTGCATTCTTTACAAAAGGTATAATAATGGACATAATATATTTTAATAATCGTTTAATATTAATAAATTGTATCAGGAACATATAAACCATTAAGTGCTAACAAGTAGTGCAAGCATTGATAATATTAAAGTGCATTCTAAAGTGCTTACGCAAAACTAGGATTTGAAGAAAAAAAAATATTATGATTATATCTTAAATTTCTGTAGGTTTCTTCGTCTATTCTCTTGTAGATTTCAGCATAACATAATATGAAAAAGTCGTTTTTAGTATCTGCAAAACAAAACATATTTTTTTTTTATTTTAATAAAAGATAAGAACCGAGCGATTTATTTTTTTTTATTTTTGTTTGATTGCATTAATATACTCATATACATATCACACCACTTAGTCGAATCATTTTCTTTTTTGTCTTCTTTAAAATATTGCTTCATAGGAAATAATTAAAAAGTACTAAGTAATATACACATAGAGAAATACTTCATTTTACATCCTTTTTTAAAAAATCTTTTTTGTCCAATTAGTACATTTTTTTTCGTGCAGCAGAATCTAATATTAGTTGAGTTAAAATTAAATATTTAAAATAAAAACATTAATGAAACGGAAACGGACAGCGTGAAGCTGTCTCGCACATGTTTTCCCCTGTGTCTCATGTTTTTGCTGTCCCCCGTGTGTTATTAAAAAAAAACAACGCGTTTTGTGGGCATCAAATTCATAACTAGGTTGACATGGCAGTCTAGCATATTTCAACTGATGAACACAAAAAAATGATGACCGTTCTTCTTCTTCTATCTTTCTATATGGCATGAGTTTCGGCTTTTGTTGCAACTCAACTTATTTTAATTTGAACAGTCTTCAATATTCTTGTTAAGGCACTTCCACGGTCTTCAATGGTTAGTCTATTGTCTTACGAGTCCTTCATAATGACATTGAGAAATAGCTCCTAGGCCTGAGCTCAACGTGGCCATATGCTTATCCGCAACGCTAGGACTCCAAAACTTTAGAATTCGAATGAAAGTCCTGCGTATGCCATCTGACCGCTTCACGCTACCTCAGCATACCTCAGCATTTCCATTCCTTTAATGTGGAGCTTCTGAATGGGTCGAGATAGTGCTGACCAGAGTTCACTGCCGTATAAAGAACCAGTCGGATAATATTCTTGTATATCAATCCCTTGAGCATGAGATGTATTCTAAAATATAACTGAAAGGTCTCTGACCACACCAATAAACTACTGCCAAATAGCGCTTGGGCTTGGACATCGTGATCGATGATTCCGGACTCGTGCCTGCCTTGTGCCGACTTAGAATAGGTTCAAGTTAATAAATGTATATATTGATGATAAGCACTTACCGCGGCTCTGGCTACAACTCTTTTGCTAGTACATTTTACTATTCGATAATCCAGTTTGTTTTTAGGAGCATTAGGTTGCTTCTACTACTTAAGTTCATTCTTTACACTAATCACCTCTTTCACCTTGTCATCACACCACTATGTATCCTTGTCAATGACACGTCCTGCCCTAGAATCGCTAAGCAAGCTTCCTTGTCGTAATGATTCTGCAGCAATCTTAGCAGTCTCAGTGTTAGTCGAGGGATTTCGACTCGTCATCTCCGCCAGAAAGTCGGTCTGCATCGATCCATGCAGCAGTTACCACGTGATCATAAGCTTACATTTCTCGGCTACTTTCTTTTAAAGAGTGAGCATCCATGAGAAGAAGATGACGTTGGGTCGTAAGGTTTACCAGGGATGACATTAAAGTTGCCCTGCCCACACGACACCGTCTAGTCAACAAGTAATCAATTTAAGTTGAGTGAGACCCACTTTTATAACTGATAAGGTACTGAAGATTATTTTAAAGAACGCATACACGATAAAAATACAGGTATATAGAATATTTTGTCTTTTTGTCCTTTTTTGCGAAGACCATGTCCAAAATCATCGTTAACATATTCATACGTTTCCATACCCTTGATTATAATTGGTAGAGCAAGAGAGCTAGTGCAGAAAGGAAGGGAAATTGAAAGGAGGTTGATCACCACTCTTATAAATTGGATTGTCGTATGATAGTAGTAGCTCAAGGATTCAGGATTATACTTACAGATATCATTGGTGCAACTCCAGCGCTTATACCACCAAAGGCTTTAAAATCCATAACAATTTGCATTTTTTGTAACATTAACAGTACTATCTTTTGATTTGGTATAGACATATTCTGCCATGGAATTGCGTATAGCAAATCTGATAAATCATATGTCTGTAACATTAATAATAATGATAATTACTATCAATATTTTTTTAATATTTCAGTGGTGGTGTAGACGGCGAGACAGTGGTACTATTAAATACCTTGTTATTTATATAATTTAATGACATGCTTAGTGTAATGTGGAGTAAGTCAATGCTGCTCTCCGTTTCACTCCCTCTGATAGAAAATCATCAATATGTGCATCAACGCTCAACATCAGGTGTTTGATATATAAGAAATTATTTAGCTGAGAGTCGGATTCGCCCAGAAGGGGTTTCATATAAAAGTGGCTTAATACTATAACTTACAAACTATCAAGTGAACTGCAAATTTAGGTATGTACAATATTTTCTGTGATGACGAATTTTTGAATTATATTGATTTGTTTGTATTACAAGTCATCACTTTTTGCTAAATTTCAAAATTAAAGGTCAACGGAAAGTAACTTCTCTTTCAATTTCGTATTAGCGACGGATGTAATATGACGTGCGACAAACGGAGCATAGACGCTCGTACCTTTTTATTCCGTTGACTTATACTTATACTTATTTTTTTATTTCTGCTCGAAGGGATTTCAAACCTGAGTACTTGATATTAATTTTAGCTTAACACCTTCGCTGGATCTTAAGAAAAATGGTGGATAAGAAGAGACAGACGAACAAGTTATTATATAAGGATTTCGTTTTTTATATAAAGAACGTTAACATCAGTAACACATTACCTTAATTCGCATTAGATAATATTATGTAAGTTTCGTTTAATTCTTTAACGTATATACTAACCCTTCTTCTTAGCTCTTCTATAACAATTGACAGTATAATGGGTCCACCTGCGTATGCCATTACCATTGTTGTATATTGTACTAAATTTTCTTTACCCTAATAATATTCGGCAAAATTAAAAAGATTATTATGAAACAAATACTTATGAAATTTAAATTAATAAATTATTTTTCTTACTCCATACATGACTTGGAAAAGTAATATACTATTACTAACAAGACTAAGCAAATAATTTGCAGCGACATTAACACCAAAAGCTGTTTGTAAATCTTGAAAGACCCTAAAAAATACAAAAACGCAGATCTCGTATCAAATAGTTTGCTACAAGTTTTTTTTAATACATTTTTTTTTCTACTTACTGCCATATAAAATCATGGTAATTTTTTATTTCAACAAGCTTAACTTGTACTTGATAGTCTGTTAAGTTTTCCATGAATTCAGTTTTAATTTTCTCTTTTAAAATTGCTATATGGGCAATTAAATTGTAAGTAAACATGTAAAATATAACTTGGTATGTCATAATTGCAGTAGCTCCAGCAAAGACTACATAGCTATTGATGGTATGAACAATAATCCAGTTATTAAAATCGTATTTATAATCGCAAGGCAACCACAAGAAAACACAGGTCTGCAGTTGTACTGTATGATTCAAAATTGCTTCTTTATTGTTATAATTATTTACTATAGGCATAGTGACCCACGCCAACCAGTTAGTCAGACAAAAGCAAATGAAATAATAAGATGATATACGAGTTGATTTTTCCGTCAA
Source organism: Heliconius burneyi (assembly GCA_018247715.1). Lineage (NCBI taxonomy): Eukaryota > Metazoa > Arthropoda > Insecta > Lepidoptera > Nymphalidae > Heliconius > Heliconius burneyi. The sequence continues at coordinate 4,092 of DWGR01002279.1, forward strand.
AATAAGTTTCTGTAATAATATTGATTAAAATATTTATGTAAATTATGTTAACACTGTTATTAAATTTTTATCATAACGTAACATATTTCTAGGTCATATTTATAAATTTGTTGCAGAAATACATAAAACAGATAATCCGTCAATAATCTATAAAGTATATATTTTGATTGTTTGACTATACTTATCCTTATTATTTATTTAGGTCGTTGTGGCGCCGTGGTGCAAGCATGTCATTGTAAACGCGACAGTTGTGGGTTCGATCCCCACTCGAGGAAGTGAAATATTTATTTTCATTTATATTTCCATTTCTACGCTCTGGTGTCGTGGCCATTTTAAGGTACTTTTGAGCCCTTCATAACCCGTAAGCCAAGTAGTCTATATGCATAAAAATTTCCACATTTGCTAAAACCCCCCAGCTTGTGATGTATATAAAATTCAACAATTGAACTTAAACGGTTATTAATAGAAATGTTTAAAAATCAGCATTTATGTGTCTGGCACTCATCAACAACCTAATCACAAGGGCACAGCTACTTGCGGGTCGTTAGTACGTAACACGGAAGTCTAAAGATATGTAGGTATATAAAATATATTTATATGTATACACAAAAAATCTATACATTATACATATACGACTATACATAGGTACAAATGGATCTCATGTTGTAAAGTTCTTACCTTTTTTATAAATTCATCATTTTTATTATATTTGTAGATATTATATATATGAATTTTTGATAATAAATTGCGTGAGAAATTAATATAAATTTTAGTCTTCGATAAAAATATGTCAACCTGTAAACACTTAACGAAATTAGCAACAATAGTACGAACTATTTACATATTTTACAATCGATTACACTCAGGCTAGTCATAGCGCACAAAGTCTTCATCCTGGCATTTATACCGGCTATTGCCAGGGTTTGCCTTCCTGCTCAGCCTACCTCACTTTGCACGATCTTCAGCATCCTCGGTGGTTAGACCATTGGCTCTCATGTCCTGCCTAATGACATCCAACCAGTGCTTTCTTGGGCGTCCGAGAGGTCATTCCAGGGACTGACATAGCAACACTCTTGCATCCGACGTAGTTCTTAGGCCGGCGCGTAACGTGGCCATACCATCTCAGCCGACACTCTTGGAGCTTATCCGCTATGTCAGGGACTCCAAGACTACCTCGAATGAACGTGTTGTGTATGCGGTCAGTCCGAGTCACGCCGCATCTTACCTTACCGTTACCTCAGCATCTTCATTTCCGTGACGCGAAGCTCCTTAGTGTGCCAAGATAGTGTTGGGCAACATTCGCTGCCGTATAAAAGAACCGGTCGGATGATGCTCTTGTATATAAGACCCTTGAGTTTGGGCGGTATCCTGCGATCGCAGACCACACCAGTGACCTCCTGCCATTTAGCCCAAGCAGCGCTTATCTAGTTATAGACATCGTGATCGATGCCTCTAGACTCGTGCATAACGGATCCAAGGTACCTGAATTTTTCCGACGTAACGGCTGGTTCAGGACCGATATGGATAGTGCTCGAATCCGGGCTCCCGCAGGTCATGTACTTGATCTTCGACACATTTAGTTTAAGACCACCGTTCTCAAGCGTACCCTTCCACAGGTTCGCTTTGCGCTCCAGCGCCAGCGCCAGCTCTAGTCAGTCGGTTCTCATCAATGAGTGCTATATCATCGGCAAAAATTCAAATTCAAAATTCAATTCCTCATTCTTTCATTTATCAACCATGGAGGCTAGTCTTGGATGTTAGCCGAGACAGTATCGAGCACTACATTGAATAAGAACGGACGGAGCCGAGCCCTGGTGAACCCCCGCTGTAAGTAATCTTGAAGGGTTTAGTGTCGCCAACAGCAGTCCTAGCCATAGAAGCAAAATCGTGGTACATGTCTCTGATAATCTCAATATAGGCCTCAGGGATCCCTTTGGATCGCAATGCCCACCAGAAGCACTGACGAGGCACACAGTCAAAGGCCTTCTGCAGATCTAAAAAGGCCACATGCAGAGCTCTCCTTTTTTCCCTGTATGCCTCCATCAATGTTCTGAGGGTGAAAACGGCGTCCATAGTACCCGATCCTGGCTGAAATCCATATTGAGACACAGAGATAGTATACTCGCGGCGGAGCCTGAGGTCGATCATGCGCTCAAAGCGCTTAATGATATGTATGACTCATAAGCTTAATGCCCCTATAACTACCACAGTCTTGAATACTGCCCCTTCCCTCGTAAAGAGGAGTAATGAAGCTTAGCCGCCACTGGTGTGGCATCTTTCCAGTGTTCAAGATATGGTTAAGAAGGTCAGTAAGCATGAGCACACCAAGAGAGCCCAACGATTTCCACGCTTCGATCGGAATGTCGTCAGGTCCCACCGCTTTTCCGTTCTTCATGCGTCGAAGGTAATTACGAAGTTAGTCAAAGGTTATTGGGGCAATAAGTCCAAGGTTAGGCGGTGGCTCGTGATGAAGACTGCATGGGTGCTGAGTATTCAGCAACTCCTTAAAGTAGCTTCTCTACCTCTCCTTCACAGAGGCATGACTACAGAGCAGCATGCCCTGAGAATCCCTGACGCAAAGACATTTTACGATATCTTGCGTCGCTTTATCCCGGAAACGATCCAGCATGTAAGTGAGCTTCTGCACCTCCACAGTTTCGAGTTTATCATACAATGGTGACAAACTCTCACTACGGGCTCTGGCTACAGTTCATTTACTGGCACGTTTAGCTACTAACATATGTACTACAGTCTGTCTTCACGAGAATTAGATTGCTGCCACTTCTTAAAGGCAGCCTTCTTTTCACGAGTCACTTCCTGCGCCTTGTCATTCCACCATCATGTCTCCCTGTTGATGACACGCCCTCCCTTAGAAAGGCCAAGAACTCGCCTGCCTGCCACAATGATTGCCGACTGAGCTCGATCCCAAGCATCCTGAGCAGTTTCAGTGTCGGTCGAAAGATTATGACTTTTCACCTCTGCCAGGAAGTCGGTCTGTACCGGTCCGTTTAACAACAACCACTTGATCCGAGGCCTACTTTTCTCGTCTACTTTCTTCTTCGAAGTGACGTTAAAGTCCATGACAAGAAGGCGACGTTGGGCCGTTAAGCTTTCTCCTGGAATTACCTTACAGTTACTTACCCTGCCCATATGACACCGTCTGGTCAGTAAGTAGTCAATTTGAGTTAAGTGGGACCCGCTCTTAAACGTGATACGGTGCTGAGGATTCTTTTGGAAGGACGTATTCACGGCGACTAAAGTACGAGTGGGAGAGTCACGTTGCCAGCAATGGCGACACGCATGGGCAGACTCGACCGGATCATTACCACCACCGGCATTTAAAACCGGCGTGAAGTAGTGGCTTTACGCCACTACGTTTCGCATTAGGTAATGCCGGGCTCCGGCGCCCAACCACCTCAAAAGCTGGCAACGCACCAGTAGCTCCTCTGGTGTTACGCGATGTCGTGGACGGCGGTGATCACTTACTATCAGGTGACCCGTACGCTCGTTTGCCATGCCTTTTCCATAAAAAAAAAACGGCGGCCAGATCAGACGCAATACAGGTTTTCAGAATACTTTCTCCCTCTGCATTGCGAAGACCGTAACCAAAACCCCCGTGAACACGTTCATACGGCTCAGCAGCCTTACCGACGTGACCGTTCATGTCCCCCCTACTAAGACCACTTCGGTAGACAGTACAGCAAGTAGAACGGAACAAGCTGGCAACGCACCAGTAGCTCCTCCGGTGTTACTCGGAGTCATGGGCGGCGGTGATCACTTACTACCAGGTGGCCCGTTCGCTCGTTTGCCATGCTTTTTCCATAAAAAAAAACCCTTAAACTGCTCCCAAAATATCTCCTTTTCAGCCGCGCTACATCCCGCCTGGGGAGCATAGGCACTGATCAAGTTTGTGGTAACGCCCTCAATCACTACCCTTACGCGCAGCAAACGGTCGAAGCGATGGTCAACTTCAAGAAGTCCATTCAGAAGCTTTTCAGAAAGCACTACCGCCACACCGTTTCTACCTGAAGGTGACCCAGTGTATATAAGCCGGTAACCCTGTCCGATGTTACGGGACTTATTGCCCTCCCAGCGAGTTTGCTGGAGGAAAGCACACTGGACCCGACGTCTCATGAGTACATCTGCCAAGAGAGCCAATATTCGACGTTGCAATGCGGAGTTTCCGTCTGGGTACTTGCGTTTTTAGCCGTGCCCGTACATGACACGGTAGCCCTTGCTCACTTGTCGCAGGTCGTTTAGCGGCGACACCCTAGCTGTACCCAGTCTTTTACTATTTCGTTCCATGTTAGCGGCGGATTGCGGTTTTTACAAGGAGTGACTGCCATCTGACCTCTAAAATCCCTGTGTGGGGAAAAACCGGGGAATAGGAAAGATAGAAAAAGGGGCAAGGATATGTAGAAAGGGGATGGTAGGAAAAAGGAGGGGATTAAAAGAAGGGGACACCACTTTTATGGACAACATGAAGGTTATAACAAGTCATAGCGCACAAAGTAAGACTGTAAAAGCGACTGGTTGTGGGTAAGACCCCCACTCGTGAAAATTAAATATTTATTTAAATTTATATATTTATTTCTGCCTATCGAGCTGTGTGCGGGATAAACTCGTAACTTACTTATTGCATAATTGTTTCCTGTATTTTACATAATAAAATTTAACCATGAAGCTTAATATCGCCCCATTTCTAATAATTTTATCTTCTTGTCAATTAAACTTAAATCAAGTAATACAAATAATATGGTACCGTCGAACTGGCCTTATGAGCTCGAATTTCTTAAATTTATAATTTTCATATGCATTTTAAATACTCACATTTGCTAAAACTGTAGAAGGTAAAATAGAGAATGCAATCATTGAAATTTCAAAATCTAGTTTAGTGAAATTGAGACATAGGTATGCAACCTGCGATACAATGACCGCTGGTGCAAATATAATCGCAACTATGTTAATGAGCACATATATCTTAGGATACGTCTTATAACCCCACAACGTGCGATTGCCAACTGTTGAAATGCTCATCATATTAGCAATACATTGATAAAACTTTTGATTTAACGGCGGCTGTCTGAGAAAAAAAAGTTCTATTTTATTTTACTAATTAACTTAAGGCTAGCCATAGCGCAAGAGTACAGAGTGAGATTGTAAACTCGACTGGCTGTGGGTTCGATCCTCATTCAAGAGAATTAAATTGGTATTAAAATTTATATTTTCATTTCTTTCATTCTTTAAAACAGCAGGCCATGTACAAACATCAGGTCGCTCAGACATTCCTACGGCATGCGCTATTTCTAGCATATTGGCTTTTGTAAAACCACTATTATAAAACGGTTGATTGTAATAATTATAGGTTTTAAGTTCAACGACATTTTACAGCGACATTTTAAATGTCAATATTCTAATGCGCCAAGTGCAAGGTAACTTTTCTTTTCTCCTTTCACTTTGCCAAGAGTCCAGTTCGATTCAGCAAATTGAATCCAGTTGATTGTTTTCATATCTAATTTGTAGGTATGGTAAGGTGATTATGTCCATGAGTCCAAATCAAAAAGCACTAAACACATATATTTTCTTGGTTACTTCAAGTGTCTGAATAAATATAGGCCAGGTGGACACTACCATTTTCCATAACATGTATTAATAATTGCATAATTATTTCCTGTATTTGTTCTTTTTAAAAAAAATCCTGAATCTAGAACTATGAAGTCTTTAATCATCGAATATACATGTATCTATTTAAAATCATTATCTAAGTATAAAATAAAAAAAAAATATTAAAAATATTATTTTTATAAGTGCTTTCTTTCTCTAATATATTAATTAATTTACATTAATACTTACAAATAATACTCGTCGCCCATGATTCAAATATTATAATAATTTGAATAAAACTACTGCTTAAGAATATTACCACGATAATATTGATATGTGTCTGAATTAAACAAGCGTGCAAGGATAAATAAAGTAAGAAGTAACGTTTGAAAGTTACTGTTTATTCAATTATTATTAATTTCATAATTACGAAACAATCTAATTAAATTATTATTTATGCTCGAGAGCTTTGTAATTAGCAAATATAAGGCTTTCATATTTTGTATAGGTATTATATAAAGGGTTGTTTTTGTTTTATTTTATTTTTTTACCTACACAAGTGTGTATTGACACCTCACAATGTCACTATGTTATCTACATAATTATTACAGCAAATTTTTGAGACCAATCTTAAGTGCTAATTTGACACTTTTTACATCCATATTGAGAAAACACATTATTTCTCCGATGAAGGTCTTAATATCATTAAAGTGGAGGTTATTACAGGATATCTTAAAATTAATAGATATAATTTATTTAGCACCAATCGAAAGACAACAAAGTGAGAATCCTTTTTTTTAGAAATCTCCAATTAGTAAAATGATATAAAAATTAATCCTAATCCTGACTACCCACAAAATTATACTAGATTTAATGGGTAGTCACAATATAATTTCGTTAAACTCATAAACTTTATATATAAAATTTTAAGAATTATTCTAAAAAAAGAGTTAATATTTTTCTTAATGTCTTTTTCCCTGGTCCTATAAACACATCATAAAAAGATTTCCGCGTCTCAGCAAAAAACCTTATAAAAAATCAACTGAAAGTAACTATAAATCGATAACGGATCTAAATTATCTGTTGAAAAACTATACTGAAAGTTTCTTAAGAGTTTTAAAGCTACTCGCCTTTCTTTGATGTTTGAAATAAACCCTTTTACTTTTGCAACTGCGAAGGAAAGATGGACTAATGCTCGAAAGAAACGTGTATGAAATAGTAACATAGAAAGTTACAGCTCTTCATAAATTTTGTAAAAACATGTTTTAAAACCTATTTTTTATTCAAAAGACCAAAGTAGACCAAATATTTGGTGAAAGCATTTTTCTATCATTTGTTTATTATAAATCCATTTTAAAAAAACAGGTTTTTATACTAAGAGGCCGCAGCGGCACAATGGTGTGACTGCAACGTGACCGGTTGTGGGTTCGAACCCCACTCGAGGAAGTGAAATATTTATTTACGTTTAATATTTTTATTTATTCGCTCTGCGGCGGCGTTGAGTTCTGCCATTCGACAAGCAATGTTTCCAGAATTCGGCAGAAAATGGGGAACGGAGTGTCTTAACACTAGGTTCCCTCTGCCTACCCTGCTGTGTGCAGGATACAGCGTGAAGAGATTAATTGTTAATTAAAATATAGTTTCGTGATACAACTTGGATCTATTTACTTACGATAGTTGTGGTTGGAAGTTTCACTACAGAGAATGTTTACAATATACCTATATATAGGTTTGTATATATTTGCGATCAGTCTTATAAAGTTCGATAAAGTTAGATGTATTCTGTATTTAAAATAATGACATGAAAGTTATTGTTAAGGACTCCTTTGCATGTTTTTAAATTGTCAATAAAAAAATTATAATTGTAGATTATTTAAAGTGTTTAAGCAGCATAGTGTAGCTTAAGGTTTGAAGTTTAATAAAAACTAATTTTAATAAAAACAAACAGACTATATTTAGTTGTCTTGCTAAAAGCACATTGTGAATACAAAGAATAATAAAATAACTAATTATACATGGCGAGCGTATATATACGTTTTATAGTGCAACATGTCCTCGGTCTCTCACGCTCATAGACACGGTTACAGTTGAATATATGATTCTGTTTAGGTTTATTTGCATTTAACTTTATTTTGTCTTCTAGTACTTCACTATCATTACATTGTTTTTCCTAAAAAAGAATATGTAGATGTCATGTTTGCACAGAGAAAAGTATTGGCGTGACGTCAGTGCCTGACTGTAAACGCGACATATAATGGGTTTGATTTCCACTCCAGGAAAGCAAATATTTAATATTTTCATTTTCTCGCTTTGATATCGGGGCTAAAAGCGTTTCGTCACTCAACACGCAATGCCTTTCGGGGGAACGGAAGTGTCTTAATGGGGACGGGGTATTTTAACACTAAATACCTAGGTTCCCTCTGCCTATGTTATGGATAACTCTTTATATATATATATATACGAAGCAAAAAAATGTATGCACATTGTACGTATACGAATATGCTAAAGGAAACATTTAAAAAGGTAAATATGAACCTCTTACGGTGGCGCTGATAAACGACCTACTTACGCTTTCACCCGTTTCGTTGTTTCCGTAACAATATCCCATAATAAAGGTATATGCACAAGCCTTTTAACTTTGCTTCTCACATTTTTCAAAGAAAATACATAACAATTGGGAATAAAATTAATTATAAATAATTGTTTGCTAAAGTAGTTTTAACAATTTGACTATAATATACTATAATTCGGTGGAAACGGAACCAGGGAACAGAAATGTCTTAATTGGAACGAAGAGCCTTTACACTAGTTTCCTAGGTTCCCTCTGCCCATCATATAAATTTGGAAAGAGACTTTGTAGAGTCTGTTTAATACTCAGCTAGCAGTGTGGGCTAGAGAGAGCCTGCTTTCCGCTGCCGTATGCGCGAGAGAAAGGGAATCCAGATAGACTGGCGCTGCGACGCGTTACGTAACGTAAGTTATCACTTCAATAAACCATTTTTTTGATTTAGCTTTTAGTTAAAATATACATAAACTATACATACTTATTGCTATATGTACATTTGCTAATTTCTTAGCTTAAAACGATAGGTGTTAATTTTAATCCTATATAAAGAAATGTTTATATTTTGAGGCCAGCCGTGGCACAAAATCTGTTGTGTGCGGGATATAGCGTGAAGCTAATTTATTTGATTTTTTTATATAAATTAAGATTGAATTGAACATTAACAAAAAAAGATAAATGATTGAGTCCATGATGGCATCTTACAATAAATTTTAAATATATATATAGCTAAACGAGTGAAAACCTAAAAGCACGAATTAATTTTTGTTTAAACTAGTACTTTTAATGAAAATAAATGTCTCACATTCACACCGAGAAGGATTTACTGTTTTCCCTGTTTTCCCTTCTATGATCTTTAAAGACTATGTGAGTCAAAAGGATAATCATATTTCCACATTACTTTGCTGCTTTGACCCTTCAATAAGGGCCATTAAATGATCTAGATCAGATACGTGGACGTAATAAAGTTTATCACGTATCGAGATTTGGCGAATGATCTCAATTTGTTCCCAACTAAATTGCATTTCATGTCAGTAATACCAGTCCCGAATCTAAGAACCGATCACAAACGCGAACGAGTAAATACGTCGTGTTTGTCGGATCCTCGCAAAATACGATTATTCTGAATGCCTTCTTGCAGACGTGATCTATCGATGTACATCTGCTTTATATACACTTGAGCTCTTGATACATTTTAGTTTGATTGTATTTTTATAGGGACTCCCGTCTGATTGGATTTCAAATTATTATACGTTTTGCTAGAACATATACATATATACTTATAGTAGGCTACAGGTTTTTTTATAAATACATATAATTTGTAAAGTAAGCGTTTTTCGCAAAAAATAAACATATTTTCTTAAAGTAAGTGTAGAAATACGTTTTCTTTTTCAGGAAATCATGGGGCCGTAGATCTAGGTTTGAATTTCAACTCGATATCTCCCAGCATTCCTGGGATAAAGGCGTCCTTTTCTTTGACAGACATACAGATAAATTATTTACGCAAACATAGGATATAGAGACAGACAGACAACAAAATTATCTTATAAGTGTTCCTTTTTTCTTAAAAGATACGGAACCCTTAAAATTTAGCTAACAAAACAAAAACCATGTCAATGTGAATAAATTTTTATTTTCGAAAAATCTTTACTTGAACTGAAGACGGAACATTATGAACACTCGTTTAAGTTTAAAGTGCATTCAATGAACATGTACTTAAATGATATTATAACGTTAAGCCAACTTTATAGTAAGT
>DWGR01002280.1:0-14011 GCA_018247715.1 Heliconius burneyi
ACGCCGCTAGCTTGCTAAGATTGCTTGCGGTTTCGTCCCCGGCAATACATGGAAATAACCAAGAGATTTGTATGCCACGTTTGTACGACATATTCTACCCCAAACTATAAAGTACGATGGATTATATTGTGTAAGACAATTGTCAGTATGACGGCATTTTACAGAAAATAAAATAATAATACCCACATAATTATTTATAAAAGGTGAGGGAACAGCTATAAAAAGTGACGCTTTTGATGGATTGAGTCAGTACGTCGCTAGTCTGCCTCCCGGAAGGTGTAAATCTAAGACGGTGTTTAAGTATTTAAAATCAGTGTCAGTGCTGAAAATATGCGGTAAAAAGCATGCATAAGTGTAAAGTGTTATATAGAAACAGTGTAAAGTGTACGAATCGTGTAAAATGTGAAACAGGAACAATAAATTGTGGTTATTAAGTACTGTCTTATACATTTCTCCTGACATGTTAACAATAGATGTCAAAATACGTGTGACAAAAAATGTTTTCCAATTCATGTTGTATTGAAATATTGGTTTCTAAGATTCAATCAAACTAGCTTTATCATTTTTTATATTTAGCAGTGTAGGTAGAGGGAGAGGGAGTGCTAAGACACTCTGCTCTCGGTATCCACTTTTCGCCGGAATCTGGAGGAATTGTGTGTCGAAAGGAATTAACTGCCGCGCTTTATCTTATAACTAGAGCGACAAAATGAAAATATTTAATATTTCATTTCCTCGAGTGGGAATCGAACCCACAACAACAACGCGACAGACTTGCATCTTTGTGCCACATCTCGCCTCATCTTTAGTTCTATAGCTTATAATAATTTAGATTAAAGAAAAATCTTACAACTTTAGGAAATTCCTATTTCACCCGCTAACCACTATAAAGCCTTTACCCAAACCAATCGCCAATGAATACTTGGTCTCAAACGTATTTCACCCACAAGAAGCAAACTTTCGACAAGCCAGCACTAACGTATGTGCTCCGTATCGATATTCTATTGCGATGTTTTCCTTCTGTAAAAGCGTTCGATTCGCCTTTATATAAAAGTTTTTATAAATTTTTATTTTGTAAGAATGGTAAGTGGGTCGAAATGTTTGTTGTTTATATATTTTCTATATTTGTTATTTAAAAGAGAATAAAAAAATAGTGACTTTCTTTTTCCAACTTTACGCAGTTATCCTGAATGTACGAGTATATGATGTATGTAGCTAAATTTTAATAAAACTCTTGGACGGTTTCCAAAAGCGTAGATTAGAGTCTCATTTTGTCCAAATTTCATAAGTATTTTAAAAAAAATTTGAGAATGTCCAAGTATTACTTGCCGTATTTTATTTTACGATACAATATATACTTGAACTACTTATCTTCGAGGCTTGAATGACCGGAATTCAAGTCGATTGATTCAGAGAAGAAATAACCTTTGTATTTTATCCCTGAATAGTACTCTTCGACTGCATCGATGGTCTAATACCAATATTAGCTGATACGATTGGATAATTCTGGATTCGAATCTAGGAACACTTATGTTTTTTCTTATTATTTAAAATATGATTACTCTACAGACATTTATATGTCGGGTATTGCTGTAATAAAAAGGCTTTGTAATCATTAATTTTATAAATTTTAAATATTTACTGTAACCCAAAGCTAAATAATGTTAAACAAGTTTTTTTCACATGTCTTCATCTTCTACATTACTTATCATAAATATTTTTACATATATATTTGTTAGTTATAAAAACATCTTAAATTCAGTCACATAGAGAGTGAGGGACTTGGTCATAGAATGAGGACAGCATAGTTTTAGTGGAGGACAAGAACACTTGTTATTTGACTTATTTTCTACAAAGGTGATAATGCAATCACAAACATGTCATCGTGTCCCGCATAAAGCATAAGGTAGGTTACATAGAGAGAATTAAGTCTGAAGATACTCTGATCTCCGACCACAGACGCCGCTTTTACAGTTAGGCTTTGTGCCGCTGAGCGACAGCGGCTTTAATAAAATTCTTATATTAATACTCTATTTATAGAGTCATAATTTATTTTGATCTACTGAACAATCGTATACACAAATATATCGTTCTTATAATATTTATGTACCTTTCGTTCACTTTCAAGTTGTAGAATTCGAGATTGCACATTAATTAGCTCTTATTATTACTTTATTATTTAAAGCGAAAATTTCGCCAGTAAAGACAAAAAAAACAAATTAGGTAAAGTAATTCCTACAAACAGAAATGAACCGATAGCCACCACGCTCACAGTCTGCTCTACTGCAATCCAGACATACATTAACTACAATCTATCTCAGACTCCAGCGTTTATATGATCAGATCCATAAACCAATAAATACTATTCATCACTCTCGTACGAACTAAGCAAATGCGAAACCGTCATCAGATAATTATGATACGCTTTTATAACCGACGAGTTGTTTTCTCTACCGCTTGGAGTTGTGCCAGCTTGTGATAAACGCAGCTTATATTTCTGTATTTCATAAAGTTAAACTTTGAAAGCTTATTTTATATTATATAATAACTATAGTGGTTTATATATTGAGGCCAGTCGTGTAAGCGCAACTGGCTGTAGCTTTGAATCCAACAGTTTCTTGGCTCTGGTAACAACGTAACGTTGAGTTTCGCCACTCAGTGCCTTCTGAATTTGGCGAAAAGCATCACCAGAGCGAGGAAATGAAAATGTTAAACATTTCCCTCCTCCGAGTGAGAACCCACAGCCGTCACGTCTATAGTCACACACTTGCACTCCTGCGCCACGACGGCCTCATCATATATTTCTATCTTTTTTATTCCCTCTGCCTTGCTCGTTATGCGGAATACAGCGTGAAAATGTATTTAAAATAAAACCGTTACAACAGAACTACAAATTTTAATTTCTTTTGCAGCAAGAAGATATCGAGAAAAAGTTTATTGTTTAATAAAAAATAAAGTTCGCGGAAATAAAACAACGTTTGAGACCAGTGAGCTATTTTTATTTTTTTGTGAAGAAACTTTGTGAGTGAAGACTATACCGCTTTAAAATCTGAACTTATTATAAGCTTCGTTTTTTTCATATTTTATCGGTTGAGTAAGATAACTTGAGTTCTAACACGTAATGTCTCGAAAGTTGAGCGAAAAGACTGAGAGGGGGGCACTGGCAGGCAGAGGAACTAGTGTTAAGACATTCCTCCCCCCCCCCCCCCCCCCCCCCCGGTGGTCAGAGGAATGTCTTAACACTAGGTCCTCTGCCTGCCAGTGTGAGAAATAAAATGAAATCTCCGTAAGAGAGAACCTAGTATAAGAGATTGCACAGAAGTGATATTATTTAAAACAAACGTATGTAAACATACGCAAGCGTACTAAATAAATCGAAATAAGGATATGAAATATTTTTTACTTATTGTTTCTAACCTACATTACCTACATAATAAATGTGAAAGTCTGTGAGGATGGATGTCTACTTTACTTTCACGCAAAACAGATTTGGATTAAACTTTACAGTAATATTCCTTATATTACAAATCAACACAAAGGTTCCAAAGATTTAATAATTGGGCTATAATATAATAAGAAGCCGTTGTGGCGCAGCGGCATAAGGGTGTCGCTTCGATCCCCACTCGAGGAAGTGAAATATTTATTTACGCTTATATTTTCATTTCTTCGCTCTGGTGTCGAGGCAAAGCGAATCTCAAAATTCCAGAATTCGGCAGAAAGTGGGAAACGGACTGCCTTAATACTAGCCCCCTGCCTACCCTGCTGTGTGCGGGATACAGCGTGAAGCTGATTTGGTTTTTTAAAATTTAATTAAATGAAGTCTTGTCTTACGCACATCGCCAAGGTGACCTAGCCCACACTGATACTAATATATCAAAAACTTAATGGGAAACTCCGTTCCACACTAATTTCGTCTAAATCAAAATGGCAGAATACAACGCCGCAATTCGACTTAATTAATTCGAATAATTCACACCGCCGAGTGGAAATTGAACCTACAACCAAATCATTCAGGCGCCACTGCACCACAGCGGCCTTAATACCTTATAAGTCAGATACTAAATCAACAAAGTAATCTTACTGCGTTCATATAAAAATATTCTTGTATGAAATATAAAACTCAATATCTCGCTGCAGCCAGAGCAAATACAATGTAAACAGCGATATTATGAAACTGCAAACTTCAAAGTGCATTTGAAAGACTTCCATCAAACTATTTTACTTAACTGTTGTATATTAAATTTGTCTTTTATCTACAGCTTCGCCATATGTATTATATATTATACACTATGGGAGTGTGTGTTAATACAGTATAATTTGCGGCGTTGAGTTTAGCCAATCAACTTGCAATGCCTCCTGAATTTGGCGTAGAGTGGGGAAATTAAGTATCTTAAAAGAAACGAAGTGTATTAACACTAGATTCCCAGGTTTTCTCTAACTACTTTGCCATTAAAGAAGAAAAATAACTAAAAGCAAAGATTTGGTTGCAAAGTGCAAACCGTCATAATAAAATAGGTTTATTCAAATCTTTACTACTGTTCACATTGCTCACTTAAGAGAAAAAGATAAAAAAAATCGAACATGTAATTTCTTTCTTATTTTAATAGTACTTGGTTCGTCCTAAGATATTCTTGATTTCCCCAAAGAAGAAAACACTATTGTAATTAGTTTTTAGTATTGTTAGACTAAAAAAGTTTCTATATTTTTCTTTACAATTTTATAAATAAAGCCATGGAGACGAGTCACAGCGTAGTGCTGAGTTCCCAAAGCTAAAAACCTAATGTCTAGAAAACCAGACCAACTAGCTAAGAGTATATACAGGATGCAGCGTTAAGTGAATCAAAACATATATATTTTTACAATATCTAATATGTTTTTATTTTTTATTTTATTTTATTATCTAAGTAGTACCTAACAAGAAAGTACTACAAAATGAAGAATAAATGAATTTTCCGCCTTGTTTTAAATATAAAATATGACCTATTTACAGGTAGGTAATGCTGAATAAACATTTTATGACTTTCAGCTAAAGCCGCATTTATAGTTTTTATAAAAGCCTTGGTACAATATTTATTACGAATTCATAGTATAAACTAAATATTTTAAATAATTATTAACACGTGGAGCAGAGACATAAGCGTGGGACTGTAAACGCAACAAACGCATTGCGAGTTCGATTCCCAATCGAGCACATGAAATATTTAATATTTTTATTTTTCAACATGAAATAAAAAAGAAAAACCCCAACTAAAAATCAAATCCGCACTAAACTAACAAGATCCCAAGACCATCTTAAGATTCTTGTAGATAATGAAATTTCAATAACAATAGTCCAGAAGTTCAATGTTTGAGTTGAACGCAAACTTGGGGACGGACTTCGACTTGTTCTGTCGGTTTCTGTAAAAGGATCTGTACTTATAGTTTGGAAAACAGATTTTTCTTGCAAAGGATAACTAAATATTTATACCATTGGTTAGGAATAAATAGTGAAAACCATTGTATGAATAGTCATCGCAGTCGAGAACGGTAGTATTTTAAAGGAAACGTAGTGTCTTAACACTGGGCTGCCTCTCGTTAGTTTTATCTTAAAAATTTTAACGGGCCCTCATATAATATAGTTATCGTCACTTTATATATAGCATAATCAATACTGTTTATTATTTGAAGCTATCTAGCGCAGGCGTACAAAGGTGTGAGTGGCACGCGACGGTTGTGAGTTCGACACCCACGGTGGAATCAATTATTAATATTTTTGTTTGTTCGCTAAAGTACCAAGGCTTAATACGCAATGCTTCAAAAAATTCAGTGAAAAGTGGGGAACGGAGTGTCTTAACCCTAGGTTCTCTCTGCGTACACTGCTTTATAGGGGATACAGCGTGAAGATTATTAAATTATTGAATAATCATTTCAAGCATTTATTATATTCTATCTCTATTGTATCCAATGACACGAGTTATACATCGCAATTTAAGAGTACCGGAAATTTCAAGACTCAGGAAAATCTGAAATGTGGTGCTTCTTTAAGTCGGCACCCGGATATTATGTCGGCGTATTGACTATATATTTATAATATTATATATAGGCTTCTTTCTAACAAACTGCTTCGTAAAAAACACTAGCTTCTTACAATTTTTTTTCACGTTAGTCCTTCAATTTATGGGTTATTTGTGAATCTCTTCGCTCTTTTCTTTCGTTTAAGTTCTAATTTTCCAACCAACTTTCATCATGTTGGGTAGCGGAACTCTACGCTAGTCTTTGTTTTGTCACCAGAGCAAAAAGTTACAATAATCCATGTGTACCTCACTTAGCAGGGTAGGCAAAGAAAACCTGGGAACTTAGTGTTAAAACACTCCGTTCCCATGAAGATACTTTTATTCCCAATTTTCTGGCAAATTATGAAGGCATTGCTTAGTAACAAAAATTAATCATAACATGGTCTAGAATAGCGGGAAATGAAAATATATAACTATATACAATACAATGATCCCTGCGAATGGATATCGAACCCGCAGTCGTCACGATTACAGTCGGACGGCCTAACAACTTTCACTTATAACTTATCGGATAACAAACAAGTGAAATAAAAATTAAATTATTTACAAGCAGAAAACCTCAAAAGTAATTTGAAACTCATTATTTTCTTATATCTCCTTATATCTTCCACTTTTTAGAAATGAAAAAA
Organism: Heliconius burneyi; assembly: GCA_018247715.1. NCBI lineage: Eukaryota > Metazoa > Arthropoda > Insecta > Lepidoptera > Nymphalidae > Heliconius > Heliconius burneyi. Next base: position 6,680 of record DWGR01002280.1, read on the forward strand.
TATGTCTAACCATATGTTCGAAGAAAGCTTTATTTACTTTAATATAAAGAAAAATATTTTTTTTTATTAATATGGTATAAATTGTTAATTTTATTCAAATTTTTTAACTTCACACATTATACCATATAATAAGTAGACAGAGAGACTCAGTATTAAGACACTCCTTATTTCGTTTGCCATTCAAGTAAGCATTACATATTGAGTGATGGGCTGAGGCTGGGAAGCGGAGTGTTTTGACACGAGCTACAGCGTGATACTACAAAATAAAAGTAAATAAACATTGCATACCAAACTATATAAGCTGACTCCTTTGATACAGTAACAGAATAAAAATCGCAATCCTGAAACACGAAATAGAATTCAGGAAACTCAACAAATGTTATTTCGTAGCACGTAAATTACCAGCGTAGACGTACGTAGCTCCCGCGGGAGTGGTGCTACGGCGTAACACGATCACTACTACTACAATCGATTTCTTTGTGGTTGGTTAAGATTAAAAAAATGTATAAAATATTTAAAGATTTAAATCATATGTAAATTTTAAAATAGTTTGTTTTCTAAAAATGTTATATTTTGTTTTCTTAAAATTTCACATCTTTCATTTCCTCCAGTGGGAATCGAGCTCACAGGTCGTAAGCTTTTTGGCCCTGCTCCACGACTGGCCTCTATTCTATTGTATCATTCAAAACAAAATTAAAAACATTAATACCTCTAAAATAATGTACCAAAGCCGAAATCATTAAATGGACTTGCAGCGACAGCGCGACTGGTGGTAATCTGTCAAATTAAGCATAATTTAATTTATTTGACGTTTTCCGTGTCCATTAGAGGATGGACCGCACATATTTGTATAAATTCTTGTTTTGCTGACTCTTACTGCCCGATGGTTGTACTTAGAGACGTCAATTAGCGGTTAACTAATATAAATCTGTATAATATTTTAAGCTTCTATTTGACTGGCCGTGATACAACGGAATGTATGAATGAATGAATGTACACGCTGTATCCTGCACATTAAAAAATCTCCTCTATCTTCTATCTACACTAAGTACCACATGCAAGATGTCGCAGAATCCTGGTGTTAAGACTTTTCTTCCTCGTTTGGTTTCTTCAGTTTCCGTCTAGTTTTCAAGTCTAGCGCGAAGTTTAACGCAGCGCTTTATCTTTTTCACAGAAAAAGTGTAAATTCATCTACTTGAGTTGAAACCTGACCAATAACCATCGTATTTGCCAGTCAGACGTTGTGACACTACGCCAATATACATATATTCATTTTGTGTATGTAACATATTATAATCTTAATTCGAACCTCTTCTCAATGTTCGGTTAAGCTGAAATTTGGAATACGACTTCAGTTCCGACGACAATGAAATTACATATAAAAATATCATTGGCTAACAACATTAACCTCATGTTTGAAAAAAAAAATCAAAATGGCCGTCGATTATAATGTTTTTCACTAACCACATATATAGATATCAATTAAATAGCTTCACCTTCCTCGTGTCTCCCGCACACAGCAGGCTAGGGTTTCCATTGTCCGCTGAATTTTAAAGGCATTGTCTGTTAAATGGCGGAACTTAATGCCGCGCTTTGCCTCGACACCAGAACAAAGAAATGAAAAAATAAATTTTAATACATATTTTTTTTCCTTGAGTCAGAGACACATTTGTGCCCCCGCATTACGACTTGCCTCATGAAAATTTTAACCTATGCTTACTTCTAAAACGTATAGGACAATTTATGTAAGTACGACATCCATTGAACTGGAACTCGAACCCGTGACCTGCTCTGTCATCTAAGAGTGCTTTTATTACACTAGACACTCATAAAAATAAATCAGATACAAGAGGCAATTTCTTAATAATTAAAAGTCAATTATGGTAAGAACCAGCTTGGGGGTGACAGTTACTGGACATTTTTCATTAAAGAGCTTAGACACTAATGTTGTCATGTCATCTTGTCGTCAGAAAGGCGGCGATCGTGATACTTTTAGTTCAAAAATTAATAATGAAATTTAGTTCAGGAATAAGGCAGTTTAAGGACAGTATTTTAATTGTAAACATAGAATTAATTACTTTAATTTCCCTAATCACATAAGACAGCATGTAGTGCGTGGGGTTACAAATTTTATATCTGAGTAGGAATAGTGAGTGTTTAAACACTAGATTTTATCTTCCCACATATTCTAAAATATATATTTGTACGCCTATCATTTCCTCATTGAGGCCGTCTTAGCCAGGGGCACAAGGGTTTGACTGTAAGCGTGACGGCTTTGGGTTCGATTACCACTAAGATTCCGCCACTCAACACACAATGCTTTGAAAATTCGACAAAAAGAGAGGAGAGAAGTATCTTAATGTGAAGAGAATGTCTTTACAATAGGTCCACGTGCTGCTCGTGCTGATATAGCATTAAGCTGTAAAAGCGCTTCTTATATTACAGTAACCTTAGGTAAATAATAAATTTAAATTTACCACAGAATAATGTATGGTCAAACTCTCCACATAATGTAAGCATGAAAACCCAAACAAACAGATGAACAGTCCTACATCAAAGAGTTCGCTAGAATTCTGTATAATTACAGAACTAAATTTATAACATCGCTGTTCGATTTCAAAGTTAAGCAAGTTCCTTCATAAATATGTATTAAAAGGTCGTAGATTCGAATACTGAAAAGCTCGTATAATGTATAATACAATATGTAGATATAAAAGAATATAAAGGCTGACGTTTACCTGTAGATTTCCTCGCGCGATCAAATAGAAATAAATAAGTATTTTCTATGATACTACTATGATAAATTCATTGTGTACGGAAGTCGTCGGGTTGTCGTAGTTTGCTCATGCTTACTGACCTTTTGATAGCTTATTACTCATTGCCGAATTTTCTAACCATTACGTCACAAACTAAAATAAAATTCACACCACCTGGATACGTGTACTTTATTACTGTATGAAGTGGAAGAGCGGGGCCTCCTTAGAAGTATCCTAGGTTGGTCTTATTACTTCACATATAGCTAAAGAAAATGTGAAACAGAAATAAATATATGTTTTCATATTATTATTACTGTGCGTTCCCCACTTGTAACAGGCGTACAAACAGAAAGGCGCGTCTACCTCCGCCTGAAAGGCCGGCAGGGTAAATCCTCTGGTGTTGTAGTCGACTCGACGTCTGAGGTGTATGGAAAAGGTAACAAGAACTTTATTGCTAATATTTTTGGGCCCCAGTTTCGTATTAGTATATGCAATGTGAAACTGGTATCCAAAAATATTCACAATGAATAACCAGTAAGTCTATGAGAAGTATGGTAATAGTTACAAATTTATATCGACATCATATGCTAGTTTTGATATTTAATCAAGTAAGTGAATTTATACTTAGCCGTTACTCGTACGGCTTATTGGCGATGCAAATTGGCTGTGTATTATGCATGTATCCGTCCTCTGAACGTTGCGAAGTCTTTATAGATTAGATGCTACGATGCCTGTTATCTATTTTATACTACAATATTTCTTCTTAACTTCCCCCTGTATCCCGCATGTCGCAGTGTAGGCAAAGGGAACCTGGGAGCTTACTGTTAAGAAACTCCGTTTTCATTAAGATACTTTACTATTACCGTTCACCACTTTCCGCCAAATTCTGGAGCCATTGGATGCTGAGTGGCGGAACTCAACGTTACGCTTTGCCTCGTTGTCTAAGCTGAAGAAAAAGAAAATATTGACTTTCTCGAGAGGGAATCGGGATCGCTGGTCGCTCGCAACTTTATTTACTTTTGTATTTAAGATGGAAAATTCTATTTTTTTCCTTTACTTTCTTTTACTTTTTATGATCATTTATTGTTAAAAATCAGAAATGTTGATTTTAAAGAATATGACAAATTTCATAAAGTTCACGCAAAACAAATAGCAGAGAATAACGAACAAGTGTCATTGAAAGCAGTAGTTTTCGATTCAAACTCCGATTGAAATAACGAAAAGAATTTACATTGCATTTGAAAGAACAGTATTCATAATATGTTCCAAGTTAGTAAAGTGGTAGCGACTGCTAATTCTCATTTTAATAAGATCCCTTAAGCTTATATCTTTTACATAAGTCTCACCATGAGGAGTCTATGGAATGCTAATAACTTGCTTCTTATTTAATACGAAAATTATTTACTTTAAATGAAAGTAATTGACATTTTTACCTACTATGGATATTTTTACATTTAAACATTCTTAGCCAAATAAAAATCTTTCCAAATTAACATTGCTTTCATAGTTACTTTGGATTTCTTAAGAGTTAAAATAGTTATAACTTTTTTTGTAAGCTACTATTGTAAGGGGGTTTCTAATGTGTTTTTTTAAATTTAATTTTGTACCTCTATTCCCTGCCTATATCAGCTGAGACAAAGGGAACCTGGCGTTAACGTTCCCCGTTCTCCGTGCACCACCTGAGGAGGAACAGAGCGAAGAATTGAACATAATCGATTTCACTAAGTGAGAATTGAAATTGTAGCTTTTACAAAAGATGAACCATTACGAAACGACAATCTCTATTCTTAACACTTTGAAAACAAAAAAAAATTGCCAAATTTTAAATATAAAGCTATCATCTATCTAAACCATAATACGTATAAATTGAGTACAAAATAATAACCAAATGTCTGTACTTTTGTCAGAACTAAAGTGTCGTTTAATTAACGCTTGTGTGTTAATGTTTGAGGTCGCTGATGTCGAATAATTACAATTAGTTTGTTACGCTTCTGAACTAGGTAATTTATTAAATATTTTAATTTGTTTGTTTTTGTTGTCTTGTATAATTTTTTGAGGCCAGTCGTGGCGCACGGGCACATGCATGTTATTGTTAACACGACAGTCTTGGAGTTTGATTCTCACTCACTATGGTAACGAGGCAATCAAAACCAAAACCTTTCTATATACGAGATACAAAGCGAAGCTGCTCCTCGTATATAGCAAAGTTGACAAGGGGAACTTGAGAACCTTACTAGGCCCCATTAAGGTACGTTAATATTTTTATTATCCACTTTCCGCCAAATTCTAGTCATTGTATGTAGGGTAGTAAAATTCAAAGCGACGTTTAGCCTCGTTCGTGGATCGAGGCAATGAAAATATTAAATATTTAATTTTCTCGACTGAGAATCGATCCCACGACCTGTCACGTGTGCAGGTGTGCCCAGCGCCACTAGCGACCTCACTGTGTTTAGTCTTACCAAAAAGTAATTAAATCACAAACCGTATAACCGTATGATATGATTTAATTACAAAGAACAATAAATTATAAGCCCAACATTGAAATACACTCAAATTTAATAATGTTTCATTACACGTGTAATTACGAATCGTGGAGGGATGTATATATATTACATGTATATCAGTAATCATCGCGTGCTTCATTTAGTGTCTGATTACAAACACGACAGTTGCGGGTTCAATTCCCATTTGAATTAATGAATTATCTTCATTTCCTCGCTGTGAAAGACCATGTGCAGCCTTAAGACACAAAACTGAATATCTCAAAAAATTTTCCGAGAATTGAAACAAAATATGAGAGCGTGAAACAAAACAAAATCAAAACGATAAATGCCAATAATACTAGCACATTGATATGAACCCATCAATTACTAGCGTGCACTGTTCGTAGCTGAAAAACTAACGCTATCGGAAAACGCTAGAAACCGATTCAACCAACTTACCTTCTAAACTGTTATTGGCGCACACTAGCGACGCAAACAAGTATTGCATTAAAATAATTTATCTAACTTACCCAACGAGCTTTGTTTTACAATGTTTGATATAAAGCATGGAAAATGTTCTCTTTTACGGTTATAGTGCAGTTGGGATATACCTATTAAAGTAAATTTATATTTAACAATTATAGAATATAATAATAAAAAACACTACAAGCGAGGGATGCGCACACGGCTTCAATAGCTTGAACAAAACAATTGTTCATTCACTCATCTTAATTACTTATTACTTTGTTTAAGCAGCATTCAAAGTTTCAGTCAATTCAATAAATCAATTAAATTGTAGCAATTTTTTCAAAGAAGTTATTTATATTACACATATTTTGTTTATTTATAAATCGATTAAAACAACAGAAAGAGTAAACTAATATTTACTGTACTTGTTTCGATTGGTTTATAAATAAACAAAATATGTGTAATACAAATAACTTTATTTACGATTTGGTTTTAATAGAGCAATTTGTTAAAAGACAATAGTTAAACGACATTAAATAAGACAAATCAAATATTGGAAGGCCTCTCCCCGATTGGGGAACAGAGTGTCTCAACACTAAGTTCTCACAGCCCACCTTGTTATTTGTGAAACAAAATGAAGCTAAAAGCCACTTTTTTTGAAAGTATAACATGCTCTACAACTATTTGCAGAGAAAATGACACATAAATGTCTTTAAATATTTCATTGTTTCCTACAAAATGTCAAAAGCCCGGCATTTAACGTGAAAGCCTCATAGAATCTGTTTAAGTCTGTGACCCGCCTCTATGTAGGTGACCTCTCCATTCAGTGCTATACAGGTGTATTGACTTGTAGACATCTTCACTCATCTCGTGTAAAGTTTGCACGTACTCTAATTACTCGTACTATGTTCAGGCTCTTGTTTAAGTAAGTGCTGAGTATTTAAAAGAATATTGTTTGTTAAAGTTAATTGAAAGAATATCTTTATACAAGTTTCGTATGTTTATATAAATTTATAAAGGTGTAAGCAGACTGACGCCAAATAATTCAGGGAAAAGTTGAAGGCAGCACGCATTGGACAGATCAAGTGAATGCTGCCCTCAATGGGGCCATTTCTTTACGAGTGTACCAGGCAGATAGCCAACCACGTAGTATAGCGTCGGACTGTGTGGCGTACCACCAACCTTTCAAAAGGACAACCGCGACCAATCTATCTAGAGCGAAACGACGACGAAGAAGAAGACAGAATGAACCTAATATTGAGAGTTAAGACGCCCCGTTGGCCACAATCCTCCAATTTTCGAGTATAGCAGTGGAACTCAAGAGTGCTTGTATATTATTATGTTTATTTTACTTTAACAATCATAAAAATAAGCTAAGAAACTGATCGCTGAATGAATACTCAAAATTACAATTTGATTATCGACATGATGTGATTTATAGTTCGCGAGGCTTATGCCGAGCTTTAGATTTGTGGGAGTAATCACTAAAAAAAAGCCCGAAAAAGGTAATCAAATATAATCAAACCACTCGTTGGAATCAAACCCACAACCGTTGCGTGTACAGTCACACGCTAGTAGTAGTGGTGAATCTGAAGTAAGTAAAGATTTTTTCTATTTCAATACAC
>DWGR01002281.1:0-14008 GCA_018247715.1 Heliconius burneyi
CAAATGCCACTTAAAAATAAACAAGTATTACTCGCGACCCTTCGTCCCAAACGTACGGAGAACAGGTCTTCGAGTCTTGACATTCACTATCTGTCCTTTATTCAGTTGAGTACGAGCTCACATTTTATTATGTTAAGCCACAAGAAATAGATTTTCTTTTGTGGTAATACAACTTGATTTTATTGCGGAGTCAGATGCAATTTATCTAAGTTCTTACTTACAGTATTAGTGGGCGATTTAAAATATGTCTCTCGTAGAAATTATTGTATTGTATTCGTGATGTATTTGAGTTTTATTTTGAATTAGGTTTTGTAAATATTTGAAATTAATACAAACTTATATTTTTTTTAGTTTAAAGAAATTTCGATAATTAAATCGTTGCCGTCGTGGCGAATGAGTTGTATTGAGTTCCTAGCTAGTAACAAGACAATGGCCAAAACTTAGTTCTGCCACTAAAATGTTTTTTCAAAGTCATGCTGAATCCCGCACACAGCAAAGTAGGCAGAAGGAACCTGAGAGACTCTGTTCCCATTAAGACATCTCCGTTACCAATTTTCCGCCGAATTCTTGACGCGTTGCGTTTTGAGTGGCGGATCCCAACGCCGAGCTCGCTTGCCTTGACACCTGAGCGAGTATAAGAATAGCAAATCAAATAGTTTTGGTTATTATATTAATTTAATTATTGTAAAATTTGAAGAGAAAATTCTTTACATCATCTTTGGATATCAAGAAAAAAGTAAAGAAATTATAGCAAAAAACAAAAGTAAACAACCCAATTAATGTTAATGCTTCCCATTAAAACGTGAAATATGGCGTAAGAAAAAAAAAAGGAAATTTCCTTTTTTAAGACCAGGTATATTTGAAATGTGCTATATATCTCTATTACTCTGTAAGTAAAGATGTTCTTAAAAATAATACTATAATCTTTTTTATTGAGATTAATATAGATCTTTTAACTGTATTCCGCATATAGCAGAGTAGTCAAATGAAATCTTTTATTAGGACACTTTTTTAACCATTTTCCATCCAATTTTCGACACATTAAATTCTACTATAGAGATAATGAAATAATTTATTTCTCCGAGTGGAAATGAACCGACAGTCTTTGCGTTTACAGCCAAATACAGAAAAAATAAAAGTATATACAATATTTTACATAATGTTTATAACAAATATCATTAAAATAAAGGCAGTGTTTATTTATTTATTTATTGAGGCCGTCGTCGCGCAGCGGTAAAAGGGTTTGACTTCGTGCGCTGCGAAATTGACTGGTTGTGGGTTCGATCCCCACTCGAAGAAGTGAATTATTTATTTACGTTTATATTTCCATTTTCTTCGCTCTGGTGTCGAGGCAAAGCGCGGTGTTGAGTTCTGATACTCAACACGCAATGCCCCCAGAACTCGGCAGAAAATGGGGAACGGACTGTCTTAACACTAGGTTCCCTCTGTCTACCCTGCTATTTGCGGAATACAGCGTGAAACTACAAAAAACTTTTTTTTTACTTTTAGTAGATATTCATGTAATTGGGCACATTTATATGTTGTTAATACGAATAAATGACGCTATAGATTAAATTCTTTCGCAATTCTTAAGGGACGACTTATAATTTATGAATGTCCAAATGGCGGGATAAGTAGATTTTCGCTAATCAATTGTTTATAACACGGCTTATAGCTCAGTATCTGTCTGAATATCTGGCTGTGTGGTGGTGTGAGATCAATCCCATATCAACCGCATTTACAAAAGCACTTTGGTTTAAAACAAAATACGTTTACTTTTTAAGAGTTGTGGGTTTTATAATTACACTGCTCTGCTCTGCTCTCTAGAACTGAGAATTTATTTCAACTCTTTCTGCTGGCTCGGTCCTTTCCGCCCAACTATTTATTGGTGTAAAAGTATGAAGTTTACTCTTGCGAGTTCAATGTAGTCCTTAATGGACCTGATCCCCTCCGATTGAAACTATGTTGACCAGTCCGACTGAGACGAAACAAGGCAGATAATTTAATAGGACATTCATTAAAAATCAACCTTATGTTTTTATGGACTTTTACTTAAAGATAAAAAGATGCCACGAAGTCGTGGTGCAGGGACACAAGCCAGTGACTGTGAACGAGATATATTGTGGATTCGATTCCCACTTAAGGTAATGGCATATTTGCTATTTTCATTTCTTCGCTCTGGTGATGGGGCAAGGCGTGGTTTTGTGTTCCGCCACTCAACACGCAATGCCTTCAGAATTCGGCGGACAATGGCAAACAGAGTGTTTCCCTGTGTGCGGAATACAGCGTGAAACAAAAAACTTACCAAGATTAAATAATAAATTAATTTCCATAATGTGAAATTGCTTTACTTACCGATAATATGCTGTGTTTTACCTATTTGTAATTTGCCATAGCAAGTATGCTATGGGAATATTGTTTTTGATAGGAAGCCATATTTATAACTAAATTGTATAAAAGTAGTTAGATATTTCCTTTGAGGTGATTTGCTATACAGGACTTTGAACAGTGGAGGCGAGTGTTGTGGCAATCGAAAGAGGTCCTTTAAGCCTATACCTGTGGTCACAAGTCATTCACTGATTCAAGCTCAACATATTAGTATATTTTATAATTGTTAAAAAGTTAATTAAATAAAACACATTACACGAATTGATTGAGGCTGTAGTGGCCCAAGGATGTGACTGTAACGCAACGGTTGTGGGTTCGATCCCCACTCGAGAAAGTGAAATATGAATTAATTTACGTTTACATTTCATTTTCTTCGCTCTGGTGTCGAGGCAAAGCGCGGCGTTAATTTCTGCCACTCAACACGCATAGCCTCCAGAATTCGGCAGAAAGTAGAGAACGGAGTGTCATAACACTAGGTTCACTCTGCCTACCCTGCTGTGTGCGGAATACAGCATGAAGCTGATTATTATTTTTTATATTATACAAACTGCAGTTTTCTTCACATCACTCAATACAGAAGACAATATAATGTCTACATATACTCGTAATATTAATTTATACATAATGAACCTACTACCTCTGTCTGGGGTGAGCTCTCAATAGCCATCGCAGGTCGTACCATCAAAAATTTACACGAACTCTGCCTATGTAAATTCTAGTTAAATGTATTATTCATTTTAATTACTGCCAACAAAGCCTCTATAGTACACTATCGTCTATTATTTCAGGTGAAGAGACGTCCAAATGAATAATTTTTAGCTTTTATTTAAGGTTTGAGGTGTTGAAAATACAATATAATATTACTGTGAAAAAATATATACAATAATGTATTTAATACTATATGGCGATTTTGAAAGATAAAAAACAGATTTTAGCGAAAAAACGCCGTTGTAGTGCAGTGGCATAAGCCCGTGATTGTAAACGCAACTGTTGTGGATATAATTATCAAAATCCAAGCACGGCGTTGTGCTCCACCGCTCAACAAACGATGTCTCTAAAAATCAGTGGAAAATGGCAACGGTTTCTTTACACTACCATATATAAACGGAAGACAGCATAAATGTTAAAAAATAATAAGAAACTGATATAATAAATTGAAAACTAAATGCGTTTAATTCTCGTAAAATCATTCTAACTGAATACTTTTGTAATATTTAAAAATTCAATAGTACAAAATTTGAATTCACATTCGATTTCACATCATATCGAATGTTTTAATATAACGTTTTAAAATTAAACCTCGAATCGCTTTGGGTCAGAGTGCGATAAATTATGCATATAGCTCTTATTTTCAAATTCACTGTTTAAGTCGTTAAAATAAAGGCAGTGTTCATTTATTCATGGAAGGGGAGATATCGTCGTGGAGTAACGCCTGTTCCACATTTAGAATTGTATTAATTCTCTCTAATGTAATATGCCTTAATTTTCTGATGCAGGAGCATTGGACTAAAATTTTAGTGGCATTTTTATACGTGACATATTTATCTTTTACAGGTTTTTTAAAATAATTTTTAGCTACATGTTCTTAAGCTGATTATAAGCTAACGACAACGTCAAATTGAAAGTCTAGAACGCTCTTAGAAAAGTAGGCAGAGGGAATCTGGGAACCTCGTGTTAAGACACGCCGCTTAAATCTCAAGATCTTTGCTTAGTTACCAGAGTCAGGAAAAAAATATTAAATATTTAATAATTATTTAGTTTGCTTTTTTAGTACATACTTATTTTTAATTATTGCATCGTAAGGAAAAATACATATTTCCTTTATAAGAAAAAATATACTTTATACAGTATATCTTAGTTAAAGCGAAACACCAACTTTAACTCAAGTCGCGGCTGGAAATAACACGAACATTAAAGAGAAGCAAGACTTTCCTAACGTAAGAGCGCGAAGCCTTTCAAATGTCAAATAAAAATATTTTCTCTCGACTAAGTCTATATATATCCATCTCATCTTTTAAATATAAGAATCCTATTATTATATGGTTTTACTCTGAATTTTTCCAAGTAAGACGTCATTAATTCAGTTAGAAAGCTTAAAATTCCTTGAAGCTGAAAGGATTCCAAAGCTCGCCCTCATATATTATTCAGTTGGCGTCCGAGAGCGTAAATGAAAAAGTTGGTGAATTCAATGGCTATTGGAACACCACCGAAATACTTGTAAAATCTCAAAAAAAAAAACGAACTTTTAATCGATCGAAAATTACATTTGACTAGTTTACATTAGATTAGTATTCGCGACGTGGTTCGTGGTGTTAAGAGGAATTTAGTTGTTTTAATAAGTTATATAGGAATATGTTTTTTATCACATTTTATGCTTGCCAAGTTGTTCAAACACTGTTTACATTTTTTGTTTCTGCTCTAGCAACATTCTTCGATTGAATATCTTGCAAATTGAAAATAGACATTTTTATATCAGAATCTTTGTATTCCTATATTAATTTAGATTTTAAATAACGCCAAACTTTATTTTATATACAGACGATTTCTATTAAAATAGCAGAACTTATCCTGTGTATTTTCCGCTTCCGCCTGAATTCAAATTGAATAACGTAACTCAACACTGCCTATACAAACAAGACAATGGAAATTATTGAATAGATTATGAAAAATCCTATATGAAAAATGAAAAATAATTGTAATATTCTATGTGTGTACTTATAATATAAATGGCGGATACTAAATAAAAACAATGAATAGATCCTTCCTTGTTTTTATTAGATACGAAATTATTAATATTGTTAAGTTATTAATATTGATACTATACTAGTAATGATATGTTATTGATATGAAATGCAATTATTTCGTTAATAAATTTAGATTAACAAGATATAGATATAGTCAGGTGCCGGTTTAAATAACTTTGCACTGGTAACGGTTCGGCGTTGAGTTTTTCTGCCACAGATGTAATGCCTCGAGAATTCAGAGATATGGAGAGCCGAGTATCTTAACACTAGGTTCCCAGATTCCCTCTGCTTACCCTACTATGTGCGGGATACAATGTAAAGCTAAAAAACCTATACAAAAATTAAACCCAAGCTTTAATAATTACATTATGGGCTACAATGATTTATAAAACATTATTACTGAGTACCTTCCAAATGCAAAAGGCAGTCATTCGAAAGGGAATCATTGAGAAATAGCAATCGTCGGTTTTGAGTTGTAGGTATCCTATTTCAGAGGAAATTCGTTTTATCGTTACGATCCTCGCCAGTTCCAAATCGATCAAGCTTGTAGCAGGTTGTATTTTCTATATTACATATGAATAGATTCTAACGTAAAAACATAGATTTACGGTATTATTTCGAATAGAAGAAATTATTGAATATGGCGCAGGTATGGTGCAGGAGCACAAATTTGAGACTGTAATTGTGTTCCGCCACTCAACACGCGATGTCTCTAAAAATGCGTACATGATGCGAGGCAGAATGTGGGTTCGATTCTCGCTGCGTCCTGCTACTTAACACGCAACACCTCCAAAACCCGAAGGGAAATAGTCAAGGGAAATTTTAATGGGAACGAAGTATCTTATAGAAATCTAAATTAAATACAGAAATTAAAATTCTAAACACGAGCCTCCCAATAAAAAAAAACTCAAAAAAAAAGAAAAAGAGCATAATCCACACAATATCAACCTCAGCTTCAATCCCTAAATGTGCCTTTAAAATACGCGCAAAATTAAAAGAAGACCCTCGCGAAATTAAGTGACAATAAATCCTCATTTCGCGTCGTGACCTCATGAATATGTTGGTCGGTTACTTTCGGTTCGAAAGTTCTAGCGACGAACTACTCAGATTACCGCCTGCGACAGGAAATTGTGCGAATCCCGATAAAGATGAGACGGGCGAGGAATCTAAAGGACTCTTATATTATTTTTTATATTATCCCTAGTGCTTATGAGTTTGGAAAAGCTTATCGATTGATATTATAAATGGTTGGTGTTTTTTCGTCATTGGTTTGAAATTGGCATTGTCTTGTCTTGTATTCAGCAGGATAGTCAGAGAGAATCAGACACGTTCTTCGCTTTACTCCAGGAATTGCATTATTAAACATCTTACCGAACTTACTTTACCAGAGACTATGAAAATGAAACATGTTTTTTAAAGTAAGGTCCGCTTAATTAAAGTAGTAATATTGACTATAACACATAAGCCTAATGTTTCATTACCAAATTTTCCTTTTAATAATTCACAACACATTATCGGTAGAACATTAGTTATTGGTTCAGATTTAAATGGACGCACTGTTGAAAATTATTAGTTAAAATTATATCTATATTTATAAACTACTATCCTCTATATCTACTCTTTATTATATATATAGTTATAAAATTTGTTTGGATTAACACACTAATCTCAAAAACTACTAGATCAAATCAAAATTATTTACCGAGGATTGGACATTATGTACCTTACGCTAATCATTTCGATGTAATTCTGCCTGCAATAAGATTTCTATGCACGTTTAGTTTTTTAGATTAGACACCTGTAGACTTTTAGTTTATTTATATTTGTTTTGTCAGCTTTAAGTATAATAGTATATATATATATATATATATATATATATTTAGTATAAAAGCGAAATGATCACAACTTTGTTTTCAAACCTTTTAAGCCTTTTAAAAGTTTCATATTGTTTAATATTACTTTAGAACTTCGTATAGCAGTGAAAATCTTTTAAAGTAAACTGTTTTTATACAATAGTAGAAATGAATATGAATTTTCATAAAAGTTTTGATAAGTAACTTTTAATTTGAAGCTAAAATTCTCTAGATATTGTACGAGTATGTAATATACGCTTTGTTTACTGTCCCGTACTATAACAATTTTATTATTTTCTTTCATTATTTTTATATATCATTTCAGCGTTAAACATTTCCTTGCTATCTAAGAATATCAGTGAAATATTGCCAAAGGTAAAGGAGATTGGAGTCTAGAGTCAAAACACTCCATCCTTCCTTCCTCCAAATTCAATACGTGATAAGTGATAAGTGACAGAACTTAGCATCATTATTTGTATTGACAGATCAAAAAAATACCAAGAGTAAAAGACACCTGAGCAAACCTACAACAAAAGATTTTAGTGCACTACAGCGGCCTTTCTTAAAACATAAAAATAACAACAAAATATATTCTAATTAACACGCTTTTCTTACCTAATTGTGACAAGTGCTATAAAATGTGTTCATAGTTTATATATTGTATAAGCCTAAACTCAAATCTTTTTACTGGTAACCTCTCAAGCGTCCCAATATTTAGATCCTGGCTTCATCATCAGACCAACTCTATGATATTATATTATTGTTTTCACATCTATGATACGTTTCATGATGAAACAGTAATTATATGGGCAAAATTCAGTTTCTTAGATTTTAACACGGTTAGATTTCGTTATATAATGTTAGCATGTCAGGAGAAAAGTATAAGATAGTACTTAATAACCACAATTTATTGTTCCTTTTTCACATTTTACACGATTCGTACACTTTGCACTGCACACTTTACACTGTTTCTATATGACACTTTACACATATGCACGCATAGTTTCAGCACTGACACAGATTTTAAATACTTAAACACTGTCTTAGATTTACACCTTCCGGGAGGCAGACTAACGACGTACTACCCAATCCATCAAAAACGTCACTTTTTATAGCCGTTCCCTCACCTCTTATAAATAATTGTGTACTGACAATTGTCTTACAATAGCTACGAGTCGACTTAATAGAAATATCTTTAAAAAAATTAACTTCACGTTGTATCCCGCACACAGCAGGGTAGGCAGAGGGAACCTAGTGTTAAAAATCCACACTTTCTTTCCAATTCTGAAAGCATTGCGTGTTAAGTGGCAGAACTCAACGCCGCGCTTAGCCTCGTTACCAGAGTGAAGAAATGGAAGTTAAAATATGAATACATATTTCACGTCCTTGAGTGGGGATCGAACCCACAACCGTCGCGTTACAGTCACACACTTGTGCCTCTGCACCACGACGGCCTCTTATATATTAAAAATACTATATTTACATATCTCTTACACTACTTGCTGCACATAAAATCAGAAAAAGTGATAAAAACAAATAAACAAAGACGATGGAAATAGAAAAATATCTTGGCTAGTCTTAGAAAGGCATAAAAAGTCAAAGGTGATTCACGGCGGGGTTTACGGTCGCCAGGAGAGATCGGTCAACGGGCAGCCGAAACTTTATGTCCGATTCAATATTAACACGATGACTGCGACAAAATAAGACGTATATTTTATATATGTCGTAAAATGTATGAATGTTTTATCTATTTAATAGGATTAGTTCGTGTGTGGGGTTTACTTTTGCCGATTTAAGGGTTGGTTTATATGGGGAAATACTTATGGTTAATGTAAAGGTATCTAGTGTGAGGCCGGTGGTTGCGCAGGGGTACTAGCGTGCGAATGTAAACGTGACAGGTTGTGGATTCGAATCCAACTCGTCGAAATTAATAGAATATTTCGTATTTTCAATTCTTCCTTTTGGCAAAGGGCAAACATACGCAAACCCCAAAATGCCAGTACTTGGCGCAAAGTGGACACCGGCGACAAGGCAAGGCGATAAGTTCGAACTTTCACGCATACAGTGTTGGGCTTAATTAAAACGTTTGTGTTATAGGTAACTTGGAGAAAGACGCTTCGTCTTGACACCTCCATGCTTCCTCTGTCTATCATGCTATGTAAGAAAAAAAACATGGAGCTATTTTTTTTATAAAAAGGATAAGCGCAATGGATACTGAAAACAAGACAAAATACGGCGTTGATTTCCATTACTCAATGCACAATGTCTCGAAAATTAGACGGAAGGTGGAAAACGTAGTGACTTAACACTAGACCAACCACTTACCCACCTATAAGCGAGATACAGTGTAAAACTAAGAAAAAAATAATATTCACAATTATGATTCAAAGTTCTATGTCAAAGAGAATGCTAATTTGCGCCGCAAGTAAGGGTTGCACAAAGCGGGGCAATCGTCCGTGAGATATATTTACAACTCTCTCAAGACATTTAGTTTCTTTGAGGTTTCTTAGTTTTCGTTCTTTAAACTTTATTTTTTTTAGTTTTTCTTTAAATGACTTATTACGCTTTGCACTTTCTTGAATTAAAAATTATAAATAGAATACCTAATTTACTTGAATTAACAATAAATATATTATATTATATACTATATAAGGTAATATTTGACTGTATAGACAATGGTTGTGGGTTCGATCAACATTCGGGGAATTAATTATTTTTTAAATTATTGAAAAGAAAATTGCTAGTGATGAAAAGCGTGGTATAGACTTTCGTCATTCAATTTGGAACGTCTCGAAGCTTATTTTCTTTGCATACTGCAAAATGCATTAACAAAAAATGTTATTTATTATTGATGTAAGATTAAATTCCGTTTAAGAAACACAATATACAATGAACGTTTGTTCAAATGTTAAGAGAAATTAAATATTATTAAACTCATACCAAAATAATTCACTCACCAAAGTGGAAATCGAACCCACAACCGTCGTAATAATAGTCACATACTGTGCCGCTACACTACGACGGCCTCATTTAATTAATTTTAACAAACATTTTTCGGAAACCAAATCTTATATTGACGTAACATACACTTAGTTGTGGATAGTATTTCTTATTCAAAGCACTACTAATAATAAAGTGTATCATCAAAGTAGGGTAACAATAAAATGTTTTATTCGTTCAATAAAAAAACCGTTAGAAACATGAGCATAATTACAGTTTTATTATAAGGACTAGAAACACCACTTAGTTTTTATCTTCAAAGTAACTAATTTTTACAATTAGGATATTTTTAATAGTATATCGTAAAAAATGGATCGGCTTGAGTGTGTGCTCCAATGAGGTACCATTACGATTTTTGATTCCTAGCCAAAACAAGAATACTTATGTTATTACTTACCTAATAAAATAGGTATTTACCTAATAAATAATAAATGAGAAGTATTACTGACAACCATCACGTACTCGTATGTTTATGTAAATTATGAAATATTATAGTCATCGAAATGTCTTCTGTTATACTCTTTTTTTTGTTTCACGTTTTATTCCGCACATAGCTAGTGGGTATAGATATAGATAAATATTAAGATACAGTATATTGATGACATAGCACTCATTGATGAGAACCGACTGACGCTGGAGCGTAAAGTGAACCTGTGGAAGGGTACGCTTGAGAACGGCGGTCTTAGACTAAATGTGTCGAAGACCGAGTACATGGCCTGCGGGAGCCCGGACTCGGGCACCATCCATATCGGTCCTGAACCAGCCGTTAAGTCGGAAAAGTTCAGATACCTTGGATCCGTTATGCCCGAATCTGGAGGCATCGATCACGATGTCTATAACCGGATAAGCGCTGCCTCGGCTAAATGGCGGGAGGTCACTGGTGTGATCTGCGATCGCAGGATACCGCCCAAACTCAAAGGTCTGATATACAAGAGCATCATCCGACTGGTTCTTTTATACGGCAGCGAATATTGCCCAACACTATCTCAGCACATTCAGGAGCTTCGCGTCACGGAAATGAAGATGCTGAGGTGGATGTGCGGCGTAACGCGGTCTGACCGCATACGCAACACGTTCGTTCGAGGTAGTCTTGGAGTCCGTGACGTAGCGGATAAGCTCCAAGAGCGTCGGCTGAGATGGTTTGGCCACGTTACGCGCCGGCCTAAGAACTACGTGGGATGCAAGTGCCTTGCTATGTCAGTCCCTGGAGTGAGACCTCTCGGACGCCCAAGAAAGCGCTGGTTGGATGTCGGGACGCAGGACATGAGAGCCAATGGTCTAACCACCGAGGACGTTAAAGACCGTGCAAAGTGGAGTAGGCTGAGCAGGAAGGCAGACCCTGGCAATAGCCGGGATTGATGCCAGGATGAAGATGAAGAAGATTAAGGTACAGTACATTCTCTGATTTCTCGAATTAATTTATCCGAGTGCAAATCGAACCTACAATCGTCATTTATAAAATCAAACACAAGTCCCACTGCGCCATGACGACCTCAAAGATCTTAAATATTTAAACACAAAAACTACAATCACAGACTTTTACAATCAGTACGGAATAAGTAACAAAAGTTAATAGACCACAATAAAGAAAAGAATTCGTTTAATAAAACAAATTGAATTATGCAAGATTAATGTGTCAAGGAAGCTAATCACGTTGATAGAGAAGAAAGATTACAAACAGCGGAGTGGCTCTGTTATAAAATCTATTGTACTTGTCCTAGCGAGATTTCCTCGAGAGACGTTTTATAATGACTTTAGTTTTGTTAAATTTGCTTGTTCTTTACTGTTTTAGATTTGAGTAGTCGTCGCTCACAACTTCGTTGGTGTGGTGTGGTCCTTATTTATGTTAGCTTCAGTAGGACTGACATAACTGACATTTCTATGTAATAATTGAATAAAGGATATTAAGATTTTTTAGCTTCACGCTGTATTATTGTATTATTCTGGCACTTAGCTGTGTAGGTTGAGGCATGCTGGGAACCCTGGGAACCTAGTAATAAAAAACTTCATTCTCATGAACACTTCCGTTCCCTACTTTCCGCCAAATTCTGACTTTGATTTTGTAAATTATTGTATTTTTTGTTCTTATAGGAATTTCGGAAAATACTCTTTTAGTTCTCCCCTACACTCATGACAAATTTCAGCGTTATACGTCGCGTAGTTCCGGCGGTGCGTTATCTATAAGTCACTCAGTAACGGAAGATTCATATTTAATATATATATATATATATATATATATATATATATATATATATATATATATATATATGTGAATATAGAGATTATCGTGTATGTTGATGTAGCATTGACACTATTGCTGCGCAGTAGTACAGTTTCCGACTATACGCAATGGTTGTGGATTCGATCACCACTCGAAGGAATAGATTCATCTTTCACAGATGATTTGAATGATTGATCATTTATTTTTATTATTTTATAGACAAAATGTCCGTCGAATTCTTGATTATTTGACTCTGTTCAAATTTAGAAAATTGCACCAAATGCAAGAGCAATTTCAATCATACAAATGAAAATAAATAATTCTATTGTGAGATTCAATATGAGAAAACATTAAAGTAAAACGTCGACATCACAATACATATTAACAAATAAACGTGGAAATACAGAAATATCAAGTAAATACTGGATTACATTGTCCGAAGGCGTGCTCGTTATTTTGTCGACATGATATGTGAATTAAACAACAAAAGGCTTGTTGATTAATTAACTAATAAATAAATAAGTCAACTTGTGCCGCTGCGCCACGACGGCCTCTTTAAAATGAAGGAGAAACAAAACATTTTAAAATATGAATGTCTATCATTGTTATTTTTACCTTCACTTGTATCTTATAAATAAAAGAGTAGCTAGATTCTAGTGATTGACATCGCACAGGTGTTGAGTAGTGAAACTCAATACCACGCCATGTGTAACAGAGCGGAAAAATTTAAAAAATTTAAATGAAATCATATCCCTCAATTTTAAAAGAACCCACAACCATCGCATCATGGTCAGACTCCCATTACGTCACAACTGCCCTAAACAAATACCAACATCCATACCTATATTATAAATTCGAAAGTAACTCTTTCTGTCTTTTACGCAACCAGGGTCAAACCCGTAATCCAATTGTAATAAAATACTCATATACTTGAGGATCTCGGGATGAAAATAGGTTTCTTTTTTTCTTATATTTTTAATGTTATCGATATACTAATATATTCAAAATAGTTTTATTTGAAATGCAATTTATTCTGCCATACTATCGGGGACTTTTTAAATATTATTTAAAGGACAGTATTTTTGTGAAACATTGTTTTTATGTGACTCATAAGGTTGAGTCGGCGCATGCCATGTACGCTATTATATATAATATTTATTTAGAAATAAAACAACAAAATACAAATTCCAACATAATGCTTTATTTTACAAACACTACAATACCATCTAACATTACGCCGTATTATACAGACATCGCTTTATATACAGAAAATTTCAACATTCAAATACAATATTACGTAAAGATATAAGGCACATTTATAACGTCTTAAACAAAAAGTTATCAACTACATGTCCATCGAAAGCATCGAACGGACTCAATGTTTGGGAACTTTCATACTAACTTTACAAAATCTAAATTCCTAATAGAAAACTATTTACAATAGCATATTATAAAATATATTTAAGGCATTTTAAAATAAATAGAATAAAAAAGGCAAAAGTATAGATTTTTTTTTTTAAATATGACCAACAAAAATGAAAGAGATATGTTAAAATATTTCTTTTATCTCTCGCAATAAATTCAAAACAATAAACAAATGTAATATACATATCTATAAAGATTTCACATATAATTTTATAACATACTGGCACGTTACATTTACAATTTTGATAACTTTTAATATTGATATGAATTGGAAATTACGACTTAGTTTAAACCTGACAAAAATATTCTACGTTATTTTTACAACATTTATCCTATTTATACAAATAACTGGCAGTTTTGTATCTAAAATATTATAA
>DWGR01002282.1:0-14006 GCA_018247715.1 Heliconius burneyi
CATTGGTTGGCGTAGTAGATACCATGCTGCTTCTTGCGCTGACATCTCAACTGCACTGAGCAGTTTGATACTTAACGCTTTCAATTGACTTGTGTAGTCACGGTCGGGATGCTCTTGCATCATCGTAGTACGCTCACGACGTAATTTATTTATTCCACGGCCTGTTTTATTTATATACTCTATTACACACTCTGCGTAGCTGTACTCATCCAAGATGAACTGAATGTCAATGTTAGAGTTGACTTCGCCGGCAAGGTACGGATTGAACGTTTTTGTCAAAAGTTCGTCAAAGTTTCGTTTGAACATCAGAGTCAGTCTGTGCAACGTTGAACGTAGAATGTCGAGGTATGAAATGTAATTCAAACCATTAGCATTAAAAAACTCATCCATGCATGCGTATCGACGTTCACTGAGAGACGTACGCAGATCCTTAGCCTTCTATCGTAGCATTTGGCGACGTTCATCAGATTGAGGTATCGGGACCAGTATACGGGTCGTGAGCATTTACAAGTACGGGATCCCGAATCTGCAAGTTGTGTCGCCTTGCTTTGTGCATTTGATTGGCGTATACAGAATTGTTTGGCAAATCATCTTGATCTCTTGGCATATTTTCCAACACAGCCTCACGTGGGTCGTCGTTCAATCACAATAATATATGTGCGTGTGAGCTTCCTTGATGTGAGAAGTCAATACGAAGGAAGTAATCTTTAACGAAATAATTGACGGATGGACGGTATCAACAAGCCTGTAGAAATAAATACAGCACGTAACAGGATCGTCACTCACTAAAGTACACGTTCAGAAAGAGAGCAGAGCGGGCGCCTACTGGAGGAGGCGCGGGTTTCAACCACGCGTTCTCCTTAGGAGGGAGAACGGACACGTATTTAGTAAGACCGGCTCTTCTTTGTTTTGATTGGGGGATTGGCCCCTCGGTTTTGGTCTCCGCGTCTGGTGCGCCTACGAAGCGCGCGGGAGCATCCACGGTATTTCGCCGGATGACCCTGCGTCTCACAGAGCACACAGCTAGGAGGGATGGCGGGATCGGGTACCTTGCGGGGACAATCCGCAGTGACGTGGTCGTCTAGGCACTTAACGCACCTAGGCCTCGCGAAGCTGTTTCTGGCCGTAGAGTTGGCAGCGGTGACACTGCCCTATGAGACCCCTTGAGCGTGGAGGCTCGACCCTGATGCCGGTGCCTGAAGTACACCGACTTCAAGTTGAAAATTTCCTTTCCCTCTGTGGTGAGGTCTAGGATGACAAGGACTATATCGAATTTCACTTTAGTGCGAGAATTGTAAAGCCGATGCGCTTGGCGCACGGGCAAACCTTTGTTCCGGAGATCGGAGAAAACGTACTCTGCGTCTATTTCTTTCGGAATACCCTTTAGAACGACGCGCAATTGGCGTTCGTCCTCTAAAGCGTATGAATGATAACCTATTTGGTATTCCCTAAGGAAAGAGGTTAACTATGGGTGCTTCGACGAAATGGCTACTTGTACTTTGATTCCTACCTGCGTTGAGCGCGCGGAGGAATAAGAGATTTTATGGCTATCAAGCCAATCGGAAACTTTGACCCATTTATGCTTTTCCTGCACGTAAATGGGTGGCGGAGGCTTGACACGGGGGGCACGGTAGGTCTCGGGCTCTTCCCGCAGGACCGCAGTTGCGGGAGCAGGGGAGAGGGGGAGCGGTGACGCGGCGCCGTTAACACTGGAGGTTTTGCCCTTGGGCTTATTAGCCTTCTTGGGCGATGGGGGGCCCTTAGGGGCCTTGGCCTTACGTTTGGCCGAACGAATTATAACAGTCTCGAAGTCGACGTCTGTGTCATCAGAGGAAGAACAGTTGTTCGTCTCCATTTCGTTGCCGGACGGTTGTGGTGAACGGGGGGCGCGGGGAAGCTCGCTCGGCTCGTCCGAGAGCATCTGCTCTATTCGGTCGGCACTCAGGCCGTCGTCGGGCGGGCACGGAATCGCGTTGCGGTTGCGCGCATAATTAACCACCTCGCGGTAGGCCTCACTGTGGTGGGCTTGAAAGTACCGGAGGATGTCCTCCGTCTTAAAATCGGCCATTATGTCATTCCCCTCACCTTGCGGCGGGGGGAGGGTGTGTAATTTAAGTCTACACTATCACCTTGGCAAAAACTAGTCTTTCGTCGGTGAACGGAAGGTGAGTGCCTGACTATAAAATCTGTGTAAGTACTCACAGAAGAGTCCTATCGACCGCAGGACAACGCAGCGCCGGGCAGCACAACAGAGCAGGGTGCCACGCAGCTCAGCACAGCGCAGGATGTAGCGGGAACCACAACACTAAAGTATATAACCGACAACGAATATACATAATAAGGGCGTCTGATTGTGCGACCTCACCGGAACTGTGGCTTGTAGACAAGACGTACGACTCGGAAAAATATGAATTACTTAATATGTATAATTGTGTAATGTATTAAAATATAATAGATAATTCTGAATTCTCTTATACCTTCATAATAACCCCAACCATTATTCCTATAAAATAATATTTAATTCAAGATTATAAGACGCATAGAATAAAATAGTTTTACACATACACACGCTCGCACAAAAACACAAGCGCAATCACTTTGTCAAGTATACCAATATTCTATCCTTTCTGCGAGTGCGAACCTGGCGACTGGTAACTCCAGCCCAGAGCTTAGTACAAGCGTCGGTCTCACATGATTGTAAATTTCTTTGTATGTATCTAAGTGTAACCTTATATTTTTAGTATACGAGTACATTGTGGGTTCTTTGGAGGGCTTGCATGGGGACACAGGTCCAACAAGAGGCCCCTTAGAGAATATACAAGTGATTTACTGTGACGCATCAGCCAGGATCCATCTCTGGGTACCCACAGGTAATATAATAAACCCAGAGATGGTCGCCGGTTAATGCGTAGGAACTATGGAAAATGTGGAAATCTAAATTAGGACTATGGAATGGAATTTGGATGGACTGGCTACTGGGCTATTGAATGAACGTCTAACGGACGTCTGCCTTTACAATAATCTCAAATTGAAAGGTTGGCGGACGGTGACGCGCCTCCCACCAGATGGGCCCCCACAAAGCGGCGTAGTTCCTCGGGCGCAATTTGGCGTGGTTGGCTAAGGGTGTAGAGAGGTGTGCACCGGTTTCACCATCACGAGGAGCTCGTGAGCGGGTTTCCCCGCTATTACGCAGATTGTGCACTTCTACCCATTCGAGCATATAGCTCTTGCGCTCCACTCTGCGGACTAGTAAAGGCAAGCCAGAGGTAGAGGTAGATTACAATTCCCCTCCGGAGGACTTAGGCCTGTGGGTTCGCCACTCCCCACAAGGTGTCCTACGGGTTCATTATTATTATTATTTCTATCAAACGTTTCAATTGAATCAATACTGGAAGTGAGCGAAGCCGCGGGCATAGCCAATATCTACATAAATAATTATTTTTATGATATTTCAAAATAAAGGACAATTAAAAAGTGCTTATTAGAAATCTTTTTCATAAGTATTATTTTTTTGAGCTTCACGCTGTATCCCGAACGGCAGAAACAAGCGCCGTGATTGTCTTGTTACCAGAGCGAGGAAACGAAAATTCATTACCCAAGTGTCAACCAGATTCACAACCGTCAATTTAAATTTATTACCTTTCACTACTTTCATCCTCTTCCATATTGTTTAAAGTGAAATCAGTATCCATTGTATTATTTTCAATTATTTTATAAAAAGCTTCATCTACTTCATATTTAACTGGCAACTTCACTTCCTCTCCTTGTAATTCTAATTTTAATTCATCATTAACTCCATTAAACAAATTCATATTATCATCATCGGCTTCAACAATTTCATCTGTTTCAATTCCTACTGCGACTATATCTAGAAAATCCACTGGTTCCTCTTTTATATTAATCAAATCCAAATCGGCTATTTTATTTATTTTCAAATCGTTTTCTATTGGAATTTCAGATTTTCTTTTAGTTGTACTGGGTTTAGATTTAGTTTCATTATTAATATCAATTTCGATTTCTTGTTGAACATTTTTAATAGGCGTTGTATAGTCTTTATTATTTGCGACAGTCTTAGTGGCTTTTTTCCGTTTATCGCCTGATGTAGAGACACTATGTGTTGGCTGACGGCATTTAGCGCGGCGTTTTGATAAAATTCTAATATTATGATCGATAACATTTGAATCATTCATGCTTTCAAGTTCAGTATCGAAATTTGGTATATCTAAAAGATTTGATTAAATATTATTCAGTCTTAATATTTTATAAAACTTCTACTCAATAATTGTAAATTGTGTTTTAAATATGTAAAAATAGCGGATGTAATCCTGATATCCTTTTTTTTTAGAAATTAGTGGAGTTTTCTATAATTCTAAATATTTTTTTTTTGTTTATTTATATATTTTTTAAAATGATACAAAAAAATAGTCGTACAGTTTTAAATTTTTATATTTCTAAAATTGATGTAAATTTAGGAAAAGTGGAATTATACTAATAATATAAAAGTACTTACCCAACACTTCTTTTCGGATAAACTTATTATTATATTTCAATTTCCTTAATAAAGTCTTAGGTATGATCACCTGAAGTAAGAAAGAGCTTACGTTAAAGACACATTTGTTGTCCCATCTTATTACTACTCCCATATGAGGATCGAACCCACTACAGCCGTTTAGTTTTAAAATTCAAATTCTAAGCAAAATTACAGACATTGCATTATAACTGAAAAACTTAACAACGCGCTTTTTCTTGCAAGGATCAAAGTGAGAACAGGAAAATAAATAATTCCCGCAAGTGTGAACCTAATTCACAACCGTCGCGTCTACAAACAGACTTTGACAGACAGACACTATGCCACGCAGCGCTCAAGTTTTTATTGAAAAATGGAATTTGCTATACAGTTGTAGTTTCTAAATTATTTAATCATTTAAACTAATCCAAAAGCTTTGGGCCCTTTTTTAAATGTATAAAACATTCAAAATATTGAAAAAAAGTGAAAATTTTACATATAGCAAGTAAAATTTACAGATAAAATTCAACAAAACAAAAATAAAAAGACAGATAAAATTGAGCAAAACAAAAAACCAAAAAAAGGACTAACCTTTTCAAAAATAGTCCTTGTGAACCTATACTTGTGAGTGTTATATTTATGTTGCTTTTCCAACTTCTTATGCAAAAAATATAGACCATCCTTGCACATTAAGCACTTATACATTGCAGTGTAACTGTTCGAATGACTTAGCAAGTGATCTTGCTCCATGCACTCCTTTTTCAACATTTTCTTGCAAATCCGGCATTTAAAATCTTTTGACGAAGTCCAGTAATGAATCATCATATTATGTTTACTGTGGAACATTCTAGAACAAAACATACATGCGTGGGTTGCTGGTTTTTCGCTACATTCGTGCAAAGAAGAATCATTGACAATCCCATCGCATTTCCTACATTTCTTAGTGGACCAGAATATCGGGACATCAGATCTAACCGTGTGTAAACCTATCAAATGCCTTTGTATATCCTCTTCCCTAAAATATTTGTATGGACAGACAGGGCATTTATGTTGTATATCTATATTCTCCGATTGGGCGAAGTTTTTTTTCTTTTCTTCACATGTGCCCTCATGTATAGACATTAGTAGGCAGGTTTCGAAGTAACGGTTGCAACTGTCGCATTTGAATATAACATCGTTGTGATATTTAAATCCTTTGCCGCATCTCCAGCAGTCCGAATTTTGATTGAGTCCTATACTCAAGAAATGTTTATCCACTTTTCTGCCTAGACAGCCCATAATATAGCTCAAGTGTTCTTCGCTAGCAAACGAGAAATTCATATCCGCATGGTCATGGAGGTGTTCCCGAAAGTCATGCAAATGCCAAAATCCCAACTTGCATTTGCTGCATATGTATATTAATGGTGGCCCACGGACTACAGGAAAGGCGAGCTGCCATATTTTCCATTTCTTTAAAGCTTCTTGGATACCTATATCTATTTCGCAGTTATTTAATGCACCCGTTACATCCCTAGAATAATAATTCCTAAGGCGCATTTCTAATAATTTGTCAGCATAATGAGTTGTTTGTTTACAAGCTAATTCAAATTCATCTTGTATCATTTTGTTTGGTATTATGTAAGAAAGTATCGTTTTGGTAGATTTAGCCAAAGTTTTAACTGATTCTACCCTAAAATCAGTTTCCTTTATTGGAATAGGCAGTTCACCATTATCATGACCACCATCATCATCGTCATACTTAGAACATATAGATGTGTTTTCTTCTTTTACTTCTGACCTCACTTCAACACTTGAAATATCTGCTACTTTTTCTTTTTGTACAGAGAAATTTTTATCTTCTGTTTCTTTTTGTTCACTTGTACTTGCTACTGCATCATATTTCTCAGTCTTATTCGAAATAGAATCAATGGATTCTGAAAAATCATTGCTTTTAGTTCTTTTCTCTTCATTTGGCAATGAATCATTCTGTTCATCATTGTTATCATTATCATCATCATATTTCTCAATTTCAACTTTGACTGAAAATTGAAAACCTTTTTCTTTGTTCAAACTACTCGCACTGAGTTTCTTTAGTATTGACTGAGCTTTTAAATGTGCCAGCTCTAGTTCAATCTCTTCCTGAAATATAATTTTATTATTTATATTTGTTAGTTAAATAATAGGTTTTTAGTGTGTGAGTCTTATTCTCATAGATTTTTTTTAGTTTCATGCTGTATCCCGCACATAGCAGGATAGACAGAGGGAACCTAGTGTTAAGACACTCCATTCACCACTTTGAACAAATGGGAATCAAACCCATGACGTTAAGTCAATGAAAGACTAGCTTGGTCTGGCACTTAATCCATTTGGTAGAGAATCTAATATTTAACTAATATATTCTTCATAAAGGCCATCACGATGTGAGTGGAATGCGAACCAACAACTGTAAAAATGTATGGTATTGAGTTCAACCGCTCAGCATAAAAAGCCTTAAAAATTGCACAAAGTGGGGAAAGGACTAACTTAATGTTTTCACAGTAGCTTTCCATGTTCTTTAAACTTTAACTTTGTGATATTGAATGTGTCATATGACACATGGCATATGCCATATATACAAATGTAGTTTGTCTTATTTATTTGATATGATTTTTAGTCAAAAAGCCAAGCCATACTCTACAGCAAGGCTTCTTAAGTCTTTTAAATATTACTTATATAATATTATTATATTCTAATGTTGATACTAGAAATTGTTTTCTGCTTTTTTCAATGTGTTTCATGTTACAATTAAATTGGTAAAAGTTAAATTTTAAAGTTTAAAACTTTAGTAACAATTGTTAAGCAATATTTTTTAAGATATGTAATTATATCATATAATAGTGATTTGTTTTTGTAATATGTAGATTTCAAATTAACTTAAAACATTCTTTCATTATTTCATTATACATATACTACTCAAATATTATGACAATGTTAGTTCATTTATATAGAAAGAGGTTATATCTAAAAAATATACTCATTTCTTTCAAATAATCTATAAAATTACTAAAATTAACTTCCTTTTAAATTTATTGCATGATTATAAATAAAGAACCATAAACATACAAAAGCAAATATAATGAAGTTACATGCATAAGATACAGTTGGTTAATAAAAATAAAATCTACCCACCTATTCAATTTCAAAGATAAAGTTTATCATAAAAATCAGATCGGTAATATGCATAAAATGAAATTATATAACTTTGAACAAACTTTTTATCTAATAACTACTTACTATTCTAACTTAATTATTACAAAATTTCACAAAATGGTAGTACCTGCATAAGAGCAATATTCTCATCATCTGAATCTGGATACTTTCGAGGCACTAATTTAGATTTTCTATTTCGTTTCTTATTATTTTGATCCATTTTTCTTTTAAACTATATATTATACGTATAAAACATTTGAAAGCTCTCTCAATAAATTCTTCTTTCTTCTCAATGAGTGATGAAACTTGAAATTTCACGAACAATCAACATCAAGGAACATATACTGATCTACAATGTCAAAATTAACACTGCTAGTTATAAGTTACTTTTATTACGATTTAAGTTTATTTGCTATCTCTTTTTAGCATATTGAATAAATGGTAGATAAAAGTAAAACAAAATATAGAATGGTGACGTCTTTATATAGTTGGTTACTTCACTGGTGTCGGGTAGTGAGCAAATGTGCTGTTCAGAAACAGGCAAATTAAATTATATATTTTAAATTAATTTAAATAGTATATTAATTTTTTGTGTCAAATTATTAGTTTTATTTTAAATGCTGTATATCTATAACTAAAAAGTTATATATATTTTATTTTGTAATAAAAGGCTGCATAGCATGGTCTTAGTCGAATTTTCTAAGATGTCAAAAAAAAAAAAACCTAACCTAAAAATGTATAAATTAAAACATTTGTTTTGTAATTTGTAAATAAACTTTAAAAAAAAAGAATGAGCGTATTTATTAGAAATATTAGGTTGAATGCCGTTTATAATGCCCAGATTTTGTGGCGCTTTAATTCGACAACCGCTGAAACGTTGAAACAAGGCGACGATGAAGAAGAATTTCGCGTTCTCGATATTTTACAGAAAAAAGATAGACAGAAACGTAAGATTGCACGCAGGGCCGATATGCAGCCAGATAGATCAGAAAAAATGCGCACAGACCAGGTCAGTTAACAGTTAAAATGAAAGAAATTAACTTTTGCCTATGTTTTGTCATTCAACATAAATTTAAAGCTTATTGTTAGTAAAATTAGAGCCAAGAGAGAATATTAGCTATGTTTAATTTAATATCTAAATAACATTTAATTTAATATGAAGAATTAGATATTTATATTAGATTATCTTCATAGATCTGTTAATTTATATAAGTAATAAGTTTGTACCTCTTAACATAATACATCTGGAAAGATGATATACTATCTTAAATAATCATCTTTCAGTCAATCTTTTTTTACAAAAATAAATAGTAATTAATATACATATTCAAGTAAGTTATGTTAGTTTCAAAATGAAATGATATTAAAAAGAAATACAAACATAGGAGAGTAAAGAAGAAGAGGCTGTCTTGGTGCAACCAAACAATTTAATTGAAATAAATATATTTTCAGAATTGGGGCAATGTCTGGCCAAGTCCAAGAACTTTCCATCCCTCATCAGTACCACTACCTTTAAGACAAGGTTATGTACCGAAAGGGCAAGCACCACCTGGCAAAAAAGCAAACGCCGAACTAATGAAAATACCAAACTTTCTTCACCTCACACCACCTGTTATAAAGACACAATGTGAAGCAATCAAGCAATTTTGTACTGAATGGCCAAAACTACTAAATTCGGAAGAAGCTATAGAGAAACACTATCCTGTAGAAGTAATTGCATCTGATTATTGTCATGCGAGTCCAACCATAAGGAATCCTTTAGCTCGTATAGTCACTTTGAGAGTTAAATTGGCAGATTTGAACCTTAACAAGCAGGCCAAAGACAAGTTTTTGAGATTAGTTGGTGATAGATATGATGAAGTAACAGATCTAATAACATTTACAGCAGATAGATGTCCAGTAAGGAAACAGAATTTGGACTATGTTAATTATTTACTAACTGCATGCTACCATGAATCCTGGACTATTGAAGACTGGGAGAAAGATAAAGTACTTGAGGACATGGAATATTACGACTTTGATTTGCATCCATCAAAGAAAAATCTTGTAAATTGGTATTTTATGGCTGAAAATAAGATTAATGATTTAAGTGAAGAAGAATTAGTTAAATTTGATGTGTTGGATATTCCTAATGTTACAGAATATAAAGAAGCAGTGTCTAAACTCTTCAATGAGGGGGAAAGTGAGGAAACTATTGAGAATTATGGAGTTCATGTAAGAAAATTGTTAGGTTTGCCCGATAAGTTGGTTGTTACTGACTGATTTATTTAATAAATGTATGTTTTAGAGTATATATAGTTGTTTATTTTTGTGTTTTGTTATTTAGTTTATTACGTCTATTGTATCTCATGATTGATTTTAATTTCTCCAAGCTAATCTCAGAAACGGCTTGACTGATTTGAATTCAGTTTTCACGATTATATATATTTTTTAATTGGAATTAAAATGAAATAATATTTCCATCATCTAAAAGGCTCTTGGCGCGTTATTCTGTAAAGATTCCTTTTTCTAGCTTCACGCTGTATCCCGCACACAACAGTGTAGGCAGGGGGAAACAATTTACCTAATAAAACACTTCAGTTTCCGAAATCGCTTGTGTCGCGAACCTCAACGCCGCGCTTTACTAGTTACTAGAGCGAGAAAAATTTTCACATTCTGGAATCCAACCCACAACCTGCTAGCTTTTTATTTCCAAAATTATAATTTAAGCCACTTAATTTCAATTTACCGACGATATACCCTCGAGTGGGAATCGAATCACAAACTCGCAGCCTGTCGCGATTACAGTCGCATGCTTGTGCTCCTGCTACTACTTGACTTTAGACTATTATTCCCGACTGCTAATGGAAGGTTATTATTTACTCGCTCTGGCAACGAGGCTAAGCGCGGCCTTAAGATCAGCGACTCAAAGTGGCTCAAGTGGAAACGGAAGTGTTTTAATGGGAACCAAGTGTCTCAACACTATAATGAGACACTATTCCTAGGTATCCCCTCAGGTTAGGCATCCTGTTATGTGTGGGATAACCCTGAGCCGGGTAATAAAAAATAATCTACACTAAGTAAAACATCGCGCTCCACATACAGCAACAAAATAAACATTTTTCAATTATATTTGACCATTATTTTGTTATAGTCTGATAGTTTTAGTACTTTTACAAGTAATAAAATCGTTTGTTTCTTAAATTAAATTTCGTGGTTACACAAACCAATATGGCGGTTTCTTTGAAATGGCATTTTTTAATTTATTATTTAAATTTTTTTATGTTTTTTGTTAGAGGTGATAATTTTCAAGAATGTAAGTGTTGATTTATACCTATAAAACACTCTATTGATTAAAATAATCATATGGATTTATTTTAAATCATTAATTATTGTGTAAGATTCCGTATTTGAAAAATTCAATAGTTACCTTTATATCTTCATAAAAGTGGAGAGCGGAGGTCACTCCGCCGAGTTTAATTCACTTCCTCGGTTTCTGTGTCTATTTAGCTAGCTTAAGATAAAAAATATGCTACTTCAAAACAAAATAATATAAAATATAAAAATGTTTCAAAAATTTATAGAGATTGAACCATGGGAAAAATTATAAATTAATAAATATTTTTACAGATTATAAAAAGTTAAGTAAGTAATGATTGTTAAATAAATTATTTAGAATAAACTCTAAGAATATTGAAAATCTTACATTTTGCCTGAATCATGAGTATGACTGTAGTATACGCAATGATTGTTGGTTTTAATTCATTAGAATTTTTTTATTTTTTTCTGCATAGTAGGGTAGTCAGTGTGAACAAAGTGCAACACTAAACGATGCGTTCTGTTTTGTTACCAGTCGCAACGACTTTCATGTCTTTGCAACTGGTCGTTATTCCCCCAAGAAGGAGCGTGACTTTAATTTGGTACGGATATTTTCAAGTAAATGTTGTTTTTTATCATTTTTATTAGGTAAAATTCTGGGTGTGAACCAGACTATACTGGGGTGGGCACTAGAGATGTGCCGAGTCGCTATTTTGGTTGATCGATTCGACAAGAGTCAGTTAATATAGTATTCGAATCATTACTCGATTCCATGATTCGAATCTTGGTATTCGAATCCGTCAGACTCCAATCCATTAGAATTAGAGTCTGAAAATAGTCTACTCCAGAACTAAGAGTCCAATTTTTGAACAAAAAGGAAATTTGAAAAGAAGTTAACTTCAAACAGCGTGTAGGTTAGGTTAAATATAATGACATAACAATAATAAATCAATATTTTTTTGAAATTAAAGACATTAAAGAAAAATAGCATAAGAGTTATATGGAGATAAACAAAAAAAATACATGGAACATAATCAAATTTACTCACGACTTCGACTAGATATTATTAATTATTTATTAGTTATTTGTGATAGTTTAAAAATAATAACAGGATTCCTTATAGGATTATCCTATAGACCTAAACACTAGACAATTACAGATATAGTAAGCATTAAAATCAGATTTGTGCAGTGTGTTCCCGGCTTAGAATAGGATCACCCTGGTACTGGTGGTGTCGTAAGAGGCGACTAAAGTACGAGTGGGAGAGTCACGTTGCCAGCAATGACGATACGCATTGGCAGACTCGACCGGATCATTACCACCCCCGGCATTTAAAACCGACGTGAAGTAGTGGCTTTATGCCACTGCGATTCGCATTAGGTAATGCCGGGCTCCGGCGCCCAACCACCTCAAAAGCTGGCAACGCACCTCTGGTGTTACATGGTGTCGTGGGCGGCGGTGATCACTTACTATCAGGTGACCCGTACGCTCGTTTGCAATGCTTTTTCCATAAAAAAAAAAGATAATTTAAATTTTACAAAAGTAGGTATACAAATTCAACAGCTCAGAATATTCAGGCTCGCTTCGATATTCGTCGCGAGTCTTGTGTATTTATGCGAGACTCTACTACTTTATGTCATTCTACCTACATGAATATTTTATGTGATTATGGATGAAATTATTCAAGATACGGAATTAATTTCGGTACCCAGTGATCATGAGGGTGATCGAGTTCTGATTAATGATAGTTTGGTGCAACAGTCAAAAAAGTTGAAATAAATAGAGAAGAAAGTCGATTGGTTGAAAAAAGGCAAAGATGCAACAGTAGTGAAAGTGGAAGTGAAGATTTTACCTTAGTACAAAGAAAGTCCAAGCGAATTCTTAGGAGCTCATCCACGGTGTTGTTAAAGATATAGATTTAGATATCGATGAAGAAGAGATTATTGAGGTGTTTAATTGTGATGTGGAAATCATAGCAGTGAGGCGACTTAAAAGATTGAATGAAAATAGTGAATGGGTACTGAGCTTAACAATACGGGTTGCCTTTAAGAGTTCTACCTTACCCCCGTATATATTCGGATACGGGTGCAGGTTTAAGGTTGAACCGTACACCTTTCCAGTGTCGCAGTGTTCTGGATGTTGGAAGCTTGGCCATTTGAATAGGGCGTGTCCAACTAAAAAAAAATGTATGTTCTAAATGTGGGCATAACCGTGAAAACTGTGAATCTGTACAGTTTATTTGTGTAAACTGCAAAGGCCCATACATGGCGCTAGACAAAACTTGTCCTAGTTTTATTAAGGAAAAGGAGATTAGGTCGATCATGTGTCAAAATAACTTAACATATAAAAGTGCCCTTGGTGGTGGTGGTGCCCTTAGAGAATCTGGAGAAAAAAGGGAAACTGAAAATTCCAATACTGAATATTACCCAGTACTGAATAAATCTGTGGTCCAAGTTAACTATAACCGTAAAAATAAATCATATAGGGATGTTCTTGTAACAGAGGTTGAAATTCATCCTAGGCCTCTTACGAATACGAAGTCTCTTACGAATTTAGCACAAGACTGTGACTCAGAAGAAAGTGACAATAATTCCATGTCGCAAAATGTGGAAGGTCAACATATCACTAAGAGAAAGAGTTTCTCGAAAAATGCATATCCTTTAAATAAACCAAACCAAGGCAAGCCAGATAAAATAATTAAAGAGAAAAGCAGCAAGAGTAGCGATGAGATAAAAAAGGAAATAAAGATAATATACGCAATTTCCGACCTATATCCATGTTAAATACATTTTCTAAAGTCCTTGAAAGAGTAGTGTGTCCTATCCTCTCTCTCTATTCCAAAAATATGATTTTAGTTGGTCAGCACGGGTTTGTCTCAGGTAAATCGACAGTTTCCAACTTGGCTACTTATACTTCTTACTTATCAAGACAGGTGGATAATAAAAAACAGGTCGACTCTATATATACTGACTTTACCAGTGCCTTCGATAAAGTGGACCATGAAATCTTAATTCTAAAGCTATATGCATATGGA
>DWGR01002283.1:0-14006 GCA_018247715.1 Heliconius burneyi
TTGAACGCGCTAATCTCAGGAACTACTGATTCAAATTGAAAAAAAATATCCTTTCATCAAGGAACTCTATACACTATATTAATCACGCTACGACCAACAAGAGCGTAATTAGCTAATCATTTCTGAATTTTTACTTAAAAAACAAAATGTTGTAATAATTGCAGAATATGTTCCACAACGCTTAGTTATTTTAAAGCAAGCGGGCGAAACCGTCTGTGAAACAACTGACATTTGAGGCCGTCGTGATGCAGGATCACCATACATCGTATCATCATTTTAAATCTACCCGCCCTCTAATGTTCCCATCACGCGCGCTGCTACCGGTAAGCTAGTTCTGAACTCCGCCGTCATACTTCCATTAGTTGTGAAGTGCTGTCGAGTTCTATGTAAACTAATATTTTACGACCGATTTTAATTTAACATAATAGGGATTCTCAACTTTACTGATTTGAAAAAGGAGGTCATCAGCTTAAGTAAGAGTATGATAATATGTTTTTAGGTTTTAAGTACGTGTACTTAATGTAATACTCGTAAGTATATGTATATTAAGGTCGTTGTGGCGCAGGGGTACAAGCGTGCGACTGTAAACATGACGGGTGTGGCTTCGATATATACAATATACAATAATATCGACACAGGGACGTGTGTCATGTAGATATTTATTTTTATTTTCAGTTCAAATACAAGGGATTATCGATGGGAATCAGATTTACTTTAAATAAATCCTTTTTTTAGCTTCACGCTATATCCCGCATATAACAGGATAACCAATGGGAACCTAGACTTAAAACACTCACTTGCGAGTGGGAATCGAACTCACAACCGCGGCGCTTACAGTCAGACGCCGAGCCACGCCGGCGTCATAGATTAGATAAGATAGGTTAAGGAAAACTACGTACGAACGACAAAAAAAAACGAAGTCTATCATTCTCTTCAAGCGGCACAGGAAGGCGCTGACGTTTTATTTTCTATTTGTACGTCCGTCTCCGAAACAATAACGATGTCATCAGCAAATTGCTCGCATTGTTTGGAGACTACTGCGCTGTGGTATGTTTTAAAAAGATTCTTTTTTTTGAGAGATTTGAGAATGAGAATTGAGTTTTATGATTATTGTCATGGCACAACATCTGATTGTAAGCGCGACGGTTGTAGGTTTAATTCCCTTGCTGCGGTAACAAGGCAAAGTAAAATATTGGGTTCCGCCACTTAATATGCAAGTCTTGAAAATTTGTGTGAAAGTGAAGAACGGAGTGTCTTAACACTAGGTTTATTCTGCTGTGTGCGGGATACAGCGTGAAGCTGATTTTTAGTTAAAACTTTAGTAAGTAGTACGTATGAAATTCGCCTCGTGTACGTCCGCGCTGACGGTCGAACGATATTTAGGGAAATGAGAGAAAAGTTTGTGATGAGGAGCCGAGGAAGTTCGAATTTGCATTTACGTATAATATATAAGCAAATTAAAAGTGTTATATAAAAGAATACGATATAATATTTCTGAGCTTACGCTTATTATTATTTTAATTAAACGAAAAAAAAAAAACTGTTAAGTGCTATTCGGACTCGCACACCGTGGGTTACTTGCCAATCAGTATTGAAAGACTCCTGTCCTACAATATAAGATAAACTTGACATGCCGACAACATCAACAGAAAAGTGATGCTATAAGGGTTCCGTGTAACTTGAGAGGTACGGAACCCAGAAAAGGAAAGCAATATATTTTTCTATTTCTTTTATGAATTTATTACTTACGTCTAAAATTTGTTTGTTTTTATATTCGGCTGTAAAGGTTAATATTATTAACATGTTTTTCGTTTCTCTCGTAAAATGATCAAGCTGTTTACAACGTAGCTTAGGAAGAATAAACAAAAATGATTAGAGCAATTTCATATTGTTACAAAATTTTCCTCAAAATTCTACTAAAATTGAGTTTGCCAAAGAATGCAAAGAATCTAAATTTTAGGCTTTTTTCGGTCACCTATAGACTACATGTGAAATAACTATTTCTATTATACCGTTTATCAATTATAAATGTATTTATCGATTTAGAGAATGGATTGTAGTTACGAGTACGACTATCATTTTAAGTCATTCAAACAAAATATAATAAGTGTATAGTACATAAATGTATAGTTCCGGCCACCTGTCATCTGTATCACCGAGGAGGCGGGCGGGACCTCCCAGAGGTGATAAGCAATTAGACCTGTTCCCTCAGTCCTCAGTCCTCACGCAGCTTGCGATCTAACCGCAGTAATCTGTGTCGTTCCATTGACGAGTTATTAATGGGTTAGAAATGTGTCGTGATTACATTATAAACTAATTAAATTCGCTTCAGAACTAACACTAAGATATCGATATAATGAATTAGCTAATCATTTATTTATCTTTTATAATCTTTTGACATTATTAATTTATAGTTTATTAAAGTGCGACGTTAAGTTCTGCCACTCACATTGCAATGTCTCGACTTCAAAGGCAAGGTTTTGGCTCTAGGTATTTTTTCTCTTCGTTATTATACAAAACAAAGAGGGCAGTAAGAGTATGCATTGATTTATGAAACCAAAGACTGCATAAGAAGGATACAAGATAAATTTTAAATCTATACATATGATAAAGATGTTATTCATTGCTATCTGTACATGGAAGATATTTGAAATTTTGTTTTTTAAATATATATTTTATTTATAAAATTGTTGTCAATATAAAATATTTTGTTCAACAAAATTGCTACGAAATAACTCATAATAATTGAGTTGATTGTAACTTTAGTTCTGAATGTGTCAATATTAAAGAATAATATAATGATAATATTAGAAGAACAGAAAGTAATTCGTATGAGAAAATAAACAATTGTGTAGATCTGTAGAGCGAAGCCACGAGCGGGTTGCTAGTATTTAATATAATTTAAAGGGTATTTCTACTAACATCAGCTGTATTTGGATTTAGTCAAACTGATGTTTCAAACTGGATTCGTCTGGATAAACACAATTATTTAGTACAGCTCCGAGCTGCTGTATTTCATAGAATCTCAGATTGTAGGTCAGGTTTCCTGCAATATTATTGTGAAAACTGCATGCAATTTCGTGCAGAATTTTCTTTGTAGGTACAAAGAAATAACAAGCTGCGAGTACACCCTGCCACAAGCTAAACTAAATAAACTAATAAACTAATAACATATACGCTAAGTTCTACGTAGCACAGTGGCACAGTATTGCCGGTAAACACAACGGTCGTGGGTTTAATTTCCATCAGGGATAGTGAATTATTTTCCTTTTGTTTGCTCTAAGACAAAGTGCGGTATTGAGCTTCGCCTCTCAACACACAATGTCTCGAAAAATAGATGGAACTGGGAAACGGAATGCCTTAACTCTGGATTAAAATAATATGCACATATGTATAAAGAGAGATAGTGACAAGATCTATTTCCTCTATTTTAGACACTCAATATAACAAACCATTGAACTTATACAATGTAACTTATGTAATATGGAAATAGCATTTCAGAGTCAGTATGTACCGACATACCGGTTGAGTTATCATAGAAATTGATTTCTCAATAAGCTGAGCTATCGCATATCAGAGTGCTCGTCGTGAATTAAGACTACTATCTATATATAGTATTTGAAGTCAGGTTCCGTAGCATGTATGTATGGAATTTAATTTACATTTCAGTATATTGTGAGTCTAAGTAATTCGTGACTCTGACTGATTTTGATACGATTGTAACGCACCGGTGACTTGTTCTAAAGGTACAACGTAGATATATTTCGTATTTTCAACAATTAAATTTATGTAGAACATTCTTTGAAAGCAAGAATATTAAAATTTTACTAATCCTTTAGCCATATCTTTATATATAAAATTGATTGTTTCTTTTTGTAATTAATAGATTATAATTTAATTTAACTTTTAATAACTTAAAGCATTTACTACACTGTACTACTCTTATTGCGATCAAATATTTACTAGTTATATATACTGAAAACATGTACAATAGAAACAGGCACACAATTAGACTTAATATTCAAATTCAAATATTATTTTTCAAAATAAGAAGATACAAGCTTCATTTTTTGAACGTCAAACAATCTACCACCAGTTCACTAAAGTTAATTCCTCAGACCTGAGAAGAACCGGCGCAAGAAACTCAGCGGAACTTTTTTTTTAAGTCAATTTATACAGCATTTAATCATTTATGACAATGATACCTTTGAAACAGACTGGAGCAAGTATTTCATTCCCAAGGCGTGTTATCTACGGCAAGTCAAAGAGAGGAGTCGAGTATATAATAATGAATTTTACGGAGACTTACACACACAAGAGGTGGGATCGTTTCCTGCTAACTTAATATTTAGACTTTTGCAAAAATGTTATTCTTTCCTTAGTGTACGAGTGTACATGAATGTGAAGAGAGATCATGTGAGGATGTGAGATCACGTGTGGAAACATAAAAGAACGGGAAATCTTATGAGTGGATGTGATATCACACGTGTTATACTTCTATGCGTCATCATATTTTAGTCATTCTGGCACAGTCACACAGGGTCTGAGGGTTCAAAACCTCCGGGAATCAGCTTTGTTCTTGTTCTAGAAGACAAGCGCTACGAGACAACGCCCAGCGGTGAGTTTCGCTACAACGCAACTACTACGCAATTTCGCTACTACGCAATGTTCCGTCAACCAGTCAATTTAATCATCAATAAATTGATTATTGACGTATGTAATGTATGGAGCGTAAAGTCTACTGACTTCCAATATTAGCTGTAGTAGCTGATTGAATTAGCAACTACCGACCGTCGTCTCTCGCCCCGGGCGCTGTCTGTCTGTCGATGTTAGCTTTACAGTTTGTATTGCAGTACCTGTAGCGCTCGGCTTTGATTATTAATTATTCTAAGTAATTGGGACCTCGAATAGATCATTTTAATTGACACAATAAAAAATAAAAAGTAAGCAAATCAAGGCTATCAATATAAAAAAAAAATCAGCTTCACACTGTATCCCGCACACAACAGGTTAGGCAAATGAAACCTAGTGTTAAGACACTTAATTCCTCACTTTTTACCGAATTCTGGAGACGGAGTGGCGGAACTCAACGCCACGCCTTGCCTCGAGACCAGAGCGAGGGACTGGCCTTACACCGGGTTACCTAGTGCCAGTATACCAAAAGGAATTAATTGTTAGTTCGATTCTCACTCGAGGAAACGGGTTATTATTTCTTAATATATTCACTCCTCGCTCTGGCACCAAGGCAACACACAATGCCTCGAATACTTTGACGGCAAGTGGGGAAGGAACTATCTTAATATTAGGATACCTCTACCCAGCTGTATGCGGGATACCGCGTGAAGCTGATGTATTTATTTTGTGTACTTTATTTATATTTATATGTATTGTTAGTTCAGATCAATAAACTAAAAAAAGAACTTTAAATAATTGTGATAACTATCTTCTTTTTTTCAAACATAACATCTATTATATTGGTTTGAGAGCTATGACGCAGACATACATACATATACACACACACACGTCAAACTTTACTACCTCTCTGTTTATATCGGGGGTTAAAGAAGTTGAGATATTAAAGTATTACATTTTCGTACAAAGAAAAGTTAGCAGTAGTATATTTCAGGGTAACTCAAAAAAAGGTAATCCCTTTTGATTTAATTAAAGCTATATTCATCTCTTAAATATTTCTGGCTGCGTAAGTTCCAGTCACTTTTTCTATTTCTTCTTATTTCTACAGATATAGCACGTAGAGCGCTTAGCTGTATTGAATTAACGTAGTCGCCGTTATTGCCTCTGTGAGTGATCTCGTGAGATATACGTATAATAAGTTTGAGTTTCTACTTCTGATAACAAACTGTAGGTACA
Organism: Heliconius burneyi; assembly: GCA_018247715.1. NCBI lineage: Eukaryota > Metazoa > Arthropoda > Insecta > Lepidoptera > Nymphalidae > Heliconius > Heliconius burneyi. The sequence continues at coordinate 5,869 of DWGR01002283.1, forward strand.
GTTATATTCCCATTGTGACCTTTTAATATAATGTGTTATGCCTTAGAGTAAATACAACTACAATAAACTGTAATATGCAATAAATAATTTGTAAGTATTGTGTCTAAGTGTTGTGTCAGGCCAGTCGTGGCCCAGCGGCACAAACGTGAGACAGTTAACGTGACAGGTTGTGGGGTCGATTTCTGCGCGAGGAAATGAAATATTGAATTTTTCATTTCTACTTCTACGAGTTCCGCCACACAAGGCGAAAGTGGAAAATCAAAATGTCTTATGGGAGCGGAGTATCTTAACACTTGGTTCCCAGGTTCCCTTCGTCCACACTGCTATGTGTAGCGTAGACCGTGAAGCTAAAAAAACATAGTGTTAAGGTACTTCGTCCCCCACTTCCGACTCAATTTTGAGAGCTCTATTTTCCAGAGCTAAAATAATTCATTATAATAATTCCCCCGAGTGGGGGTTGAACCCACAATTACTATGCTTACAGCCAGACACTGCGTCACTGCACACGAAGACCTTGATATAATATTATTGAAATAATTAAATTGGGGGAAAGTTAAAACGAAAGCTTGTTATGTACGCAACGTATTAATGAAATATTTACAAGCGAATGAAACTACCAATCAATGTGCATTTATAATATATTATATAACATTTTAAAAGGTAATGTTTTTGTTTCGATATTTTACCGGCGCTCCACTCTGTCAGACGGGCGTATTGGTTGTACTGGAATATATACGAGTATACTGTTGTGTCGACATTCTGTATCAAATTGAACGTGTAGCTCTTATGGTGTTGAAATATTTTTTAGTTTTGTCATGATTCAAAATATAATAAAAAGTTTACTTAATTAAAAAGTACTATTCATTTTTGACGGATAGACCAAAACATCATATATATTTTTTGTTCATGTTAAAAAAAATAATTAAAAATCAATATCACGCTTTATCCCGTACATAACATAGAAGGTGTAGAGTTTAAGATACTCCGTTCCCGGCTTTCCGTCGAATTCAGGAAGCACTGCGTGTCGATGCGGATTTCAACGTCGCGCTTTACCTAAACACCAAAGCGTGGAAATACAAATATAAATTTACATAAGTATTTCGTTTCTGTGAGTAGGGATCGAACTCACAACCAGTTGCGCTAGCAGTCACGCACTTGTGCCACTACGCCACAACTGACCTCTCCTTGTTCATGTTACTTTAATAAATAATTAAGTAAACATGACCTACCACACGAAATAATAAGTATTTGTAATCCGTGACGTTATCGTTAAGAAACAATAATAATCATTCCTAAGCATTTAAAATATATATATATAATAGTTGATTTAAAAGCTTCTATTTTGTGTGTGTATTCTTAAAACCAAGGAACAGAAACAACAAAAAGTTAGTACAGAATTAAAACTTTATATTATTGTCTTTTTTTTGCACCAATAAAAACTATATAATATAATTTTCAATGAAAGAATATATTATACATCTGATTGTGACTTGATGGGTGCGAGTTCGATATCCAGTCAGGGTTATAAAAGATTTTTCCTTTCCCGTTCAATTAATACCAAGTGGCTGTATCTTAAATTCGTTATAAATTTGAGAACTGTACGCCCTCACTAAGTCTCTCTGCCTAGTCTTATAACAACATACAACTATTATTACACTCTCTACATTTCACAATCCTCTTCGATGGTAATATTTATTCTCTGTAAATACAAACTTCAAGGTTTTCATGAGAATCTTCATGTTTTATATAAACATCAGGACTCTACATATATTTGCAGAAACAGAAAGCGAAAATATTCATAGAACTCGTAACTCGATGTTTGTTATTCTACTCGTACGTTAAAAATACGTTGTGGAAACTGCTCTGTCGCACTTTTATTTGCATACCTTTGTGGAAGAGGAAAAGCCCTTAAATATAACGGGCGCGGTGTCAGAGCGATGTTTGATAAATATCTACGCAGTGTTCGGGGAGTGTCGGGCCGCTACTGCATAGTGTCAAGATAGTGTCAGCGTCGAGTGGGTAGTGTCACGCAATGCGAGAAGAACCAACTCTGCGCTGCACATTGTAACAACCAGTCGTGATGTAGTAACAAATCCGTGTACTGTATATGCGACAGGTTGTGAGTTCGACTCGAGTAAATAATATAATTAATCTTTTCATTTTTTCGGTGTCGAGGTAAATCGCAGTGAAAAGTTCCACCACCCAATTCGCAATGATACTGATCACCTCCAAAGTTCAGCAAAAAGTGGGGAAAGGAGTGTCCTCACACTATACTTTGATATGTGAGATACAGCATGAAGCCGAAAAAAAGCTCTAACCCAACTTACCTAATATTTTATTTTCTTCACCAATCTTGGCATTAATCCCGGCTATTGCCAGGGTCTGCCATTACCTAATAATTAATATTTACATTAAAATGGAACGTAGAACGAATCAATCAGTCTGTTTGTGTTGATCCTGACCTCTTAATACGGAAGCGTGCAAGGGCTTTGAACGTGCATAGATCGCTTCAATGCATTTTGCGCAAAGATCTAAAGCTGCACCCCTATAAAATTCAATTGGTGCAGGAGTTGAATCCGAGAAGAGACTACAAACGTTCACCAACATCATATTCTCTGAAGAAGCTCATTTTCATCTGAATGGGCACGTTAACAGGCAAAACTGTCGCTATTGGAGTACAACTAATCCGAAACGCAAGCATCAGAGACCTCTTCATTCGTCAAAAGTAACTGCAGCTGCAATGACATCGCGAGGAATAATCGGCCCATACTTTTTTGAAGACGCGTGGGGATGTGCACTTACAGTTAACGTTCAAAACGTTATGTGAAGATGTTAGATTAGTGTTGAGTGTTATATTTTTTGTTGCCTATTCTGCAGAATTCTCCTGGCTATAGTCAGAGGATATGGTTCCAGCAGGATGGAGCGACGTCACACACGTGTCTCTAAGTGTCTCTACCATGAGTTCGTGAGATTTTTCCAGGAAAATTAATCTCCAGAATATGGGACATAAATTGGCCTCCACGCAGTCCTGATTTGACTCCGATGGACTTTTTCTTGTAGGGTTTTCATAAAACTAAAGTGTACGTTAACAAACCAACTTCTTTGGCGTATTAAAACAAAATATTCGCCACGAAATGGAAGCCATCACTGAGCGTACTTGCCAAGCCGTCATAAGAAATTTTAGCGTTAGGTTGAATGAGTGCCGTGAACGCGAGGTTAAATATTTGGATGACATTATTTTTTAAACATAAATTCCCAAAATCTGTATTTTAGAAATACATAAACATTTTACTAATAAACTACTTTGTTTTTATTTTATGTTATTTATATATATAAAATTTCTTTTGCGACACCTTGTATGACAAATGAAGTATTATAAATGCTGGAGGACTCTTCCCACAAACAGGTGCACGTTACTATACTATACAATTATATATGTATATAACTTTACTAAATTTAAATATCCAGCACAACTGACATCTTGCTGCGAGTATGTTCCTTATATACTCGTAGATAGAATACGGAAGTGCCACGGTATCAGTTTACAGCGTACTTCCGTACTTCTGAGACAACCTTTATTTAACAAGGAAGGAATATATGCTGGTATCTACTCTTGCACGTCTGTTTCCGCTTCGAGCTCTTACCATTAAGTATTAAAGAGACATTTTTCCAGTTATTATATTTTATTTTGATACTGTGACACTACATACACTTGTTTCTTACCTGTTCTACTTTATTATTATTTTGTTTAATTATTATAATATTAATTATATTACAATGGATATGTACAATTATCAGTTTTTTTTTTGGCTTTATTTCAATGTATTTAGTTGTTTTAATGTATGGTGGCTGGCGCCATATTTGTTGCATTGCCCGAACACTCAAGGTTGAACCTATATTTTTTAATTAATATTTAAGCGTTTTACTCGTTTAGCCTTTATACAGAGACGAAAACTCCTACCACTAGTGACTCAACTATAGTTTTCCTTTGGGTACGCCTCAATAATCAAGAGGAATAGATGTAAAGACAATATAATATATAACATTATTATTATATATGTACGTAAACACTATTAAGGGTTTAGCTAAGCAACATTTGTTTTATCTCAATACAATAAAATGTACTCAAACTGCCGCTCTCGAACAGAATTTACAAAATTTTCCTCAAAGAAACTTTGTACAAATTGTAATAATCGCGAATCGCCTATAAAGAGAAGAGGAGGCCGCCGTCCGGAAACCGATTGATAGTAAATAAAAGGGGACATCGTTACGCCCTAATTCACGAATATTCGACAAAAAATACTGCTTTTCGGCAAAATTTGTTAAAGAAAATTTCTGTTGTCATTTACTAGCTTTTGCTACAGCTTCGTCCGCTGAGTAAAAAAAACTAAAGGTATGAATAGACCACAACTCTTCTCACGATACACTCAGTGTATACATCGAGTGTCTCTACATGAACACTAGTGTCTGTAATTGCAATATATATATATATATATATATATATATATATATATATATATATAATACTATATTATTCGCATCAGCCGCTATGGGATCACTTTGTATATAACTTAATTGTCTAGTGTAATTGAAAAATTTCATTACATTTACATACTCATTAATATATGTAATATTGAAGTACATTTACATTCATTCAGACATTAAAAAATCATAGAAATTTAAATAAAGCATACGTTGGTGTCTATATCATGCCATGGGGTATATGTTTTTTTCCTTTTTTTTCATTATAAAAAGTAGCCCGAAGTATTTCTGACCGCAGGTACAGTGTTACTTCGGTAGGTTATTCGGTAGGTAGGTTATCGTAAACATTGAATATATGGACTATTCAACACAATTTTTTTTTCGCTTTTAAGTAGTAATTCTTGAGATTAGCGTGTTCAAATAAACAAGCTATGTATGGGAGAATGGACTCATATTGTGAAAGCGAGGCTTACAGCGGCGACCTCGCTTTGTGTGTTTCGCCCTAAAACCTGAAGTCAACCTGCCTTTCTAGAAACTATTTATATATCATGCTTTTTAACAATTTAAAAATGTTTTTTCACTTTTAGGAAGAATTAAATATTAAAATCATTAATAAATTATAGCAAATACGAACTTAACGTAGCGATGAGAACGTATAGCTTAACGGTGAGAGTGAGAGCGCTTAGAAGATACACAAGACGCGCAGATTCAAATCCTTTTACGTTCAATTTGTAATACCTATCATGTTTTCTAAAAAAGTAATATTCTTTGTCACGCAAAATTGTAGTCAGCGAGCGACGGTAATGTGTCATTTATTAAGTTTTCCGAGTTAGAGTTACTTTTGTTTGCTTAAGTCTCAGTCCTGCTTCGTCATTTTCTTATAAGCTTTAGTATTTTAGAAGTGAGGTTCATAACATTTTAACTCCTGTAACGATGGAGAGAGCTTTCTAAATAACCGAATAAGGAAATCTCAAACTTAAATAAAAGAATATTATGAAACTTCGTGACGAAATATCAGTCTAGTAATTACTTTCTTTTTTATAGACATCACTACACAAAGACAAGGCAGAGTCCACTATACTTCTTTTTCTCTCTCTCCATCGTTATGTAGAAACAGAGTGAAGAACTGAAGACACTATATCGTTTATTTGAGTAAGGATCCAATGTGTTTTTTAAAATAAATTTCATTTTGAGCAAAGCACTCAAATGATCGTATTGATCAATAAATGAAGATATGTATAAAATATTAAATCCAACTAACAACCTGTTGCATCTGTCACACGGCTGTGCCCCTGCGCCACGACTGGCTCTATAATATTAGAAAGAAAAAACGTTAAGCTATTTATTTTTTCTTATATGTATTTATTCTTATAATATATTTATATTATTTTATCGCAAGACATGAAGAGGAATTTAACGCCGTTAATTTCGTATAAATCATTACTCACCAAAACACTAAATCACCAACGTCACCTTGTAACATTACTAGCATTCAGTTTTTAGTTGCTAACCAATAGCACCATGACTTGGTTTTCGAGGAACCTTTTCATCTTTGATGCTTTGGCCGAAGGCGCTGCCTCTACTGCATACCTTATTGAATAGACGCGCTGAAAGCCAAAACAAGTCTACCTCTCTCTCTCTCTGTGTGGGTTTTCAGAGTGTATATTAGCATTCTGTAGCCCACATTGCTTGAATACTTCATCAATATTATATGACGTGAGTCTACACGCTCGGACCGACAACCAGGCTTAAAAGAGTTGACCCATTTTAAACACGCTAAAGTTAGACTTTGAGTGTTTTAAGCTTACTTTTGACTTTTTTTTCTGCTTCAAAGTGTATGCCGCATGGAGTAGGGTAGGCGGAGAGAACTTAGTGTTAATAAAATTCACTTTTTGTGTACCGCCAAATTCTAAACATGTTGTGTGTTGAGAAGCGGAACTCAACTCCGCTCTTAGCTCCGAAAGAAGAGCGAAGGAATGAAGCGTCTTTGCTACTTGCTTACTTTATTACAAATTTACAAAGCGCGGTGCTAGATTAGGTTCTATTCTCATTAAATATTTTTTTTTTATGGTATAAGGACAAGGCAAACGAGCGTTCGGGTCACCTGATGGTAAGTGATCACCGCCGCCCACGACCCCGTGCAACCCCAGAGGAGCTACAGGTGCGTTGCCGGCCTTTAAGGTGGAGGTAGACGCGCTTTAAAACTAGACTAGCTCAGACCTTCTGCTTCTACTGTGTTGTCAAATGAAGAGTCGCGTATGACACGTGCAGTAAGCCCGGTGGTACCGCGGGTCACAACGAAGAGTACTTACGAGTATAGAAGTATAGATACAGATGAACAGAAAAAAGTAATTAATCCTTATTTTTTATCTTAATTAAAACAATCCTTTTTTTAAAACAGAAAAATGTCACTCCCAAACCAACCGCCGGCGTCAGCTGTACGGGGACTTAATGAAGAACAGTATTTAATGTTATACAGTTAAATCGTTCAATATTCAAAAATAGTACTGAGGGCTTGAATCTTACTCGAGGAAGCGTTATAATATTTAAAATATGGATAGTTCTCCTGTTCATATTATCCCGGTTTTGTTTCTAAATAACAACGATCAATGAAATCTAAACATATTTTTCTTGAATCATGAGTAAAAAAACCGTCGATTAAGAAACCTTTTAGACAAAAAAAAAAAATAAAAATCGGTTTATCCTTTTGGGGGCTGCGATGTCATAAGCAAACATATCAATACACACAAGCACGTCCAACTTATAATAGTCATTCACTGTTTCCGTCCGGGGCTAATACAAAATGTTGGTTCATTCGGTTGATCCGATAAATAAACGTTATAGTTATATATCTTTCATTCTAGAAAAGAGATGATGATCTTCAAACGGCTAAATTTAAATTCTTGTATGATGATTAACACTGTAGATAATCAAGTCATTTTTTAATTAACAAATACTAAATAAAAAATGCTGCATTTGTTTGGGATATACGGTGCTACAGTCACGTTAAGCTTATAACAACCCGGTGTTTGCTCCGAGGTTAAAAATTTGAAAAAAAAGAGTGTTTTGTCACTAAATATCAAAAATGCGTTTAAAAAGCCACTATTCCAATAATTTCTATTAATTATATTATTATTATTATATAATTAATAATTCAAAAGTTTATATACCCTTATCCCTTTCTGACACCCAACAGCAGGCACCACCAACCACCACCGCCGTAAGTTCATTGCAAGCTATCCCTCACAGTCGGGTGACCACAGATTTGCGCTAATTGCTTTGCCGGTTCAATAACCATTACTATCAGATTGAGTTGTTGGGAAGTGCTTGATGGCTTTTATTGATTATACTTGTGAGATCGTCGATTTGAATGAAAACGTTACTTAATGGTATGCTCATAGCTTAGAAAACCACTACTATTTACTACAATCGACTTACATTTCATTCAGTAACTAAGTCAGTGATTTTCGACTCAATAAAAATATAAATCACTTAACACGATTGAATCGCAAAGTAACGTAATAAGCACCTGTATTAAGACCCTTCTAATAAAATAAGGATTGAAGAAATCTTCGTAAACAACATCTTAATATTAAATCTCCCTAATAATTGTATCAAATATTTAATTAACATAAAACAACCTTACAACAGTCCGT